>MU159291.1:124759-153610 GCA_015888305.1 Antheraea pernyi | reverse complement strand
GCGTCGTGCTCGTCGGCTTGATGATTGTCGTTGGTGATGAACCGCTGTGGGAGACAAGAAATGTTTTATAGGTTATACTTTGGTGAGTGTACACAGGAATTCCATGATATTATTCCACCGTCCCCATTCCATCAGAGGATGATTAGACGCCATGAGATTTCCAGCCTTATGTGGTTGATATTCCCAAGATTCGTACAAAGCGATTTGCTTCCACATTTATTATACGTACGGCTAAGGTGTGGAATTCACACTCGCCATCTGTCTTTCCGTCATCATATAACCTGGGAGTGTTCAGGAGTAGAGTGATTTTTTTTTGTTTTTATATCATAGGAGGCAAACGAACAGGCGGGCACCTTCAATACTGTGTGTATATACGAGTGAATACGCATCTAGCAGGCAAGCGCGATCCATCGTCAGCATCGTTATTTACCATCAGGTGAGATTGTAGCCAAGTGGGTGCCTCTACAACATAAAAAAATAAAAAACAGACGGAAACAAATTAAAATCGTCCTTTTTTTGAAAAGATGTGCACATATCCTAATACAAACATTACATCCTAATACAAAGTTAAATCTAGTTCAATGCACTTTCAGTTGATAAAAATAAAATAAAACCGTAGATATTTGAGCAGTATGTTGTATTTTGTAATCTCTCCTCCTCAATAAAACTATTTTTATTCGAGACAATTCAGTTTTATTGCAGACTGCACAATTTAATTGTCACTTGCAAAATTCAGCAAATAAGTGTATTATACACACATCAAAAAAGTGTAAGCAACATGCGTGATATTACAAATTTTACCATTTATATTAATAAATTTCTAAGTATTTACTCAAACAAAGTGCGTAGGTAAGTAAACTTTTTTGTTATTGATGACATACTGGCTGGTTGTTAAAAAAAAATTAGATTATGTTTTGTTTTTTCATAAAATTCAAATGACTGCGAATTTGTTTGAATTTAAGTGTGTTTTAATTGCTACGTTTAGTCTTGATTTTATAATTTTACCAACCATTTAAATAAAGTTAGCGACAAAATTGAATTGTTAGATATTCTTTACGTCATGAAGCGACGTCATTTGATGGCAGATGAAATGCAAAGAGCTGTAGGGATGTTGCAAGCGGGAAGTAATCAATCTCAGGTATCTCGACATTTTGGCATTCATAGAAGTGTTATTTGTCATCTTTGGCAGCGCTACAATAATACAGGAGAACCCGCTGAACAGCATCCAGGCCGTAAAAGGAGTACAACCACTCGGCAAGACCGGTACATACAACTGACTGCAAGACGCCAGCCGATGTTAACCGCTCGAGAGATAAGTTTGAGGCTACAAATTTCAAGTGGTGTTGATATAAGTCCTCAAACTGTGCGAAATCGACTGCATGAATACGGCCTACGAGCTCGACGCCCAATCAGGTGCCCACCGATACGTCACTGGAATCGCGCTCGTCGATATGAATGGTGTAGAGAACGCATAATATGGCGAGTGTTCTGAAGAGCTATTTAATTTAATCCCTTCCTCTCCTTTTCATAACCGAACCACGCGCGCTGAGCTTCGGAGCCATAATTTTATGGTAAATTTTATATGGGCATGAACTAAAAAGTTGTCAACTTCTTATCTTTGCCGTATCGTGAAGCTGTGGAACAATCTCCCGGCCAGTGTGTTCCCTCCTTCCTATAACATGGGGTCCTTCCAGCGTAACATGAAGAGACATTTACGCAGGCCAGCAGATTAATGCATCTCTCGGTAGTCGCCATTGTTTTTGGATTGTACTGTGCTCACCATCAGGCATAGTGCAGTCACTTTGCTGTGCTACAATAAAAAATATAATAATTTTGAATGGCTCCTATTAAAATGCGTCAAGTTTTTTTTTCAGTTTTAAAAGTATTATGGACAATGTTTATTACATCTACTCGTACTATATGACATATATTCCCTATGTAAATATTTCATCGAAATCAGATTTTTTTAATGTCATACGAGGCAAAGGAACAGGTGTGTAATCTGATGTTACTTGATTACCACCGTCCATACACACTAACAACACCAGAGGAGTCGCAAGTGTGTTGTCAGTCTGTGTTTGGGGGGAGGGCGGAGAGGGGCGAGGTGGGGATGTGGGCCTCCGGTGCTCTCACTGACCGGACGAAACGCAACAATGCAAGCACTGTTCGTTCCCGTCGGTGTTTTTGTGGGTCGGCTGGTACTACCCCGGGCGAGCCGACCCATTCATGCTGAAAACTGTAATGGTTTCAGCGTTGCTCTACCACGTAAGTTGAGAATAAATGAAATATTTTTTAAAATATATTTTTACGGCTTCCAATATGTAGTATTGCAGATGTTTGTCCCTTGTCAATTTAATAATGACATAAGCTTCTCCTTTACAAATTGTCACAAAAAGCTTTGAAGCCGGCATTGAGTTAAATCTGGGCAAATTATATTCTACTTGATTGGACGTTGAGCACACAAAAACAAAACAAAAAAAAAATCATCATGTTCGTGATTAGAGACACCTACCATAAAATATGGAAAAGAAATTAAATGTTCACACTATAGACTACATATAAAACACATTATAAAACAAAGTCCTCTTCCACGTCTCTCTGTCAGTTCGCGATAAAGTCAAAAACTACTGAACGTATTATCATGCGGTTTTCACCAGTAGTTAAAGTGATTTATGAGGACGGTTTAAGTATATACTTTGGTAAGGTTTTTATAATTAAATGACAAATATCATTAATGATGATCATGATGATTTAATTCGATATACAAATTAATGTTTTCATTTTAATTGTCATAAAAAAGCTATCATAAAAATTTGACTATAATAGATTAAGTAGCAGCCGATCTTTTAAAGGTCTTTTAACCACAGCGTTCAGGGGTTCTTTTAAATATGCAGCTACTCGTTGCTGGAATAATATCCCACCTCCATGTAGATATAGGAATAATAAGAAAAGTTTGAAACATATATTGCAGCAGTGTTTGTTACAAGTTCAAAACCAATAATAATAATAGCGTTAATTATATGAGTGGTTCCAATTTAGTAGACGTACAATTTATAGTTACCTACGTATGTATTTGTATATTTATATATGTATTTGCTTGTATTATTATTTATTATGCTTGTATTATTTTATTTTATTTTGATTCTCAGGCTTATAGTGGTCATTGTGCAACCAAGGTAGTGAATAGCTTTTTGGACAGGCACGTTTGTAATATTTGTATCTTTTTTTTCGATGTTTACTTATTGTTGTTGTTAGCTGTTTACATGTATAAGTTCTGTTATATTTATTGTCAATACACCGACTACACGTCCGTACATTACTTAGGGTCTCCATTGAAAATCAGCGCTGCAGTACCACCCTAGTACTAGAAGGTCGAGAGAAGCTCCACAAACACCATAGTGTTTTAATTTCAAAATAAGGGTACTATGGTCAACGCAGTCAAAAGCCTTAGACAGATCACAAAACACACCAATTGCATCCTGCGATCCCTCCCAAGCTCGAAAAATATGACTTAGTAACGTTGCACCAGCGTCAGTAGTTGATTTTGATAGATAGTATAATAGTATAATAATAGTATAATAGTTGATAGATGCAGATAACCTGACCGTAATGCGTTCCTTATGATATAAGGGTTATACCAAGCTTATTTTATTGGACAACCATCTTACACTACATTAATACGTTCTTAATTTGAAATTACGTTTTCTTATTAAACGCCTGAATATTTGTAGTTTGCGGCCCGTGAAACCATGAGTGAAACATGTTTGTGGCCCGTTTAAAAAGAAGGTTGAGTATCATTTTTTTAAAGTAATTCTATTGCAAACGATTAGTTCCCAAAGTATGTAATAAGTATACCAGATATATGTTACATATAATGTATATTCATATAAATGAGAATCTTAGTTATAAGGAAACCCTAAATATAAAGAAATTTACGCAGAAAAATAGGCCCGAGTAATATATATGCCATGTATTACATACATATTTACATGTATGTCTTACTTGTAATATAACACTAAAGAAATAAAACCAGTACATTAAATATATTTGAGAAAAAAATGTGGGGAACTTTAAAATTTATAAGCTTTATAAATGTATCCTTTCCATGGTTTTTAGAATTTTTGTACTTTAGTTAGTTTGTTGTATGCGAGTCACACAGATTTTGATGAAATTTGGATCTTAGTAGTTTATACACTGAAGTAATATATAAAATAATACATGACATATATTATTGCCTCACATTTGAACATATTAAAAAAAATGTAGATCTGTATGTATGTGCAATAATGAATCCGAATTATTTTATTTTTTACGTATTTCTATTTTAATTAAAATTAATAGGAAAACTATATTTTTTTCATAGCAATTCATAGATGGCGCTGAATTTATCGTTTCCTTCGTTTCGTTCGTTCGTTCGTTTATTTCGATTTATAATTTTGATGATAAACTTCATAATAAATAGTCAGTTTGGTTTTCTGTTAGTGTTTAATAAATTAATACTATACTAAAGTATTTAGTTCATGTACTGGAGAGCTTAATGCCACAAGGTATTTTCTTCCAGCTTACAAGCGGTACTGTGGAGATGAAAAAACTGTAGGCATTGCAAATAGAGAATAAATTCTGTAGGTGGTGAAGGCACGCTGAAGCTATTACTAGTTTCGACATGAATGTGTCGGCTCGCCCGGAGTACCTATTACCACCCGACCACAGAAACACCAACGTGAAGTAACAATGCAAGCATTGTTACGTTTCGTTCGGTCAATGAGAGCGCCGGAAACCCATATCCCTTCCTCCGTCCCTCTCACCCACTACCCCCACTGGTCTCACCCTTTATCCCCACCCCCAAACACAGACTGACAACGCACTTGCGACTCCTCTGGTGTTGCATGTCTCTATGGACGTTGGTGATTACTTAACATTAGGCAATCCACCTGTTCGTTTGCCTCCTATGATACAAATTATAATAATAAGAAAAATGAGCTTAGCATTCAAGTATAGTTAACAGTCAATTTATTCAATTTATGACTTTTGATATTGTTTTTAAAATTTATTAAGTATGTATGTGTCTATATTAAAACAAGAACATCTATTTTTATAATTCATAGATGGCACTGAACCGATTATTTTGGTAGCTTCATATTCCGAATCATTAAATGATATACCTACTCAATATTAACACTATATGTGCAAAGTTATATTTATATTAATTGTCTTATTTATTTTGATATAAAACTTTCACAGATTTGTTCCCAGTACGTTTTCTGTTAGTGTTAGAGGTATACAACTAAATTACAGCAATAAGAGTATCACATTACACGATTACTCTACTATTGTTTATATAGTTGTTAAATTATATAGAATGTATCTAATATTTGGCATTGAATTATTGTAATCGATGAACATGACTGGGTCTCAATGGGTTTTGAACAAATGGGTATTTCTGAGATGAGATTAAGAACGGTTAAACGGTTAGGTGAGAGCCACTACCGAATGAGACCATCAGAACAATTTATTTGGCTTGTAAATTCGATAGTAAACGGCTCATTTATTATTTTACAATAATAGTTTCGACAAGCAGCAAGTCGAATATACTATAAAAGTAAGCGCATATCTGTGGCACGGTTAACTGTTGTTTTAAATACGACATTGTGTTCCGAGAGTCAGATATAAAATAAAACTAAGTACAGTATAGTTCTATAATAATGTAGTGATTTATAATAACATTCATCATTTTGCACTTTCAAAGGAATAATTACACTGCCATTACATATCAGTCGCTAAACATAAATGAACCAACAAACACCATCTCGTAAGATGACGGAAGTTATTCTGTAACAAAAACACAATCCAAAAGCAGCATCTTAGCATCTTAGTAGAGACGCTGTCATTTTCTTTCACAATATATATGTATGCTAACTTTCTGACAGCGATCGCTTAAATAAGAGAGTACAAGGTCGAGAGAAGATCCACAAACACCATAGTATTTTAATTTAAGAATGGTACTGTAAATGGTACTATAGTCAATGCAATCAAAGGTCTTAGACAGATCGCAGAATACACCAATTTCATGTAGTCCGGTGAAGCTGTAGAGGCCTCCAAAATGGTCAATAGCGTAGTCAGTTCGAGAAAAAAAAAGAACCAATTTCATCCTGCGAATCCGCCCAAACTCCCAATATATGAATTATGAACGCTGCACCAGCGTCAGTAGTTATGTAAATTATATGAATCGGTTCAGTATTTTTCGAATTAATTCGAATTGCGTCAGAAATAAATCTACTTTTCAATAAAGGGAGGGTGGAAGCCTCTTAGGTGGATGTCATTACTCGAACTATTCAATAAAGTTTGAAAAGGGCCATTTTTAAAACCCCATTGTATTTCATTCCCGCTATCAATAAGTTATTTTTTGTTTATTTGTATCGAGTTCGCATAGAGATTGTAATACTGTTATAAGATTTTGAAAGAACTTTAAAAATACAAAGAAAATTTAAGAACATTAATAGAGTATTTTGGAATTATATATAACAACAATAAACGAACAGATGGGTCATCTGATGTTAAGTGATGACCACCGTCCATAGACACTTGGAACATCAGAGGAGTCATAAGTGCGTTGTCAGCCTGTGGTTGGGGGAGGTATGAGTGGGGGAAGGGGGAAGGGGAGCGGAGCTGGACCTCTGGCGCTCTTGCTGACTGAACGAAATGCAACAATGCAAGCACTGTTACTTCACGTCGGTTTTCTGTGAGAGGGTGTTACTACCCCAGGCGACCCATTCATGCTGAAACCAGTAATAACTTCAGCGTGGATCAAACACTTACCAATTTGCAAGTTATGCATTTAGCAACAAGAATCATTCTAAGACAAAACCCTTTAAGTTGATTTCCTTGTAAATTAAATTCTTCAGGTCTCTGTCGCAGTTGTTCATACCGAGGTTCGATTGGATTTAATAATAAATAAACTTGCAAGTCTTTGTAGCTGTCGTAATTTATTGAACAGATACAGGTTTACAAATATAATAAGTACGTAGCACCATGTCGTATATATTATGAAAGTATCACATAAATGATTTATTTTCTATGATCTTCTTTAATAAAATCAGAGACTTTCTCGCCGATCATGATGGTAGGTGCCGTAATATCTCCACTTGTTGTTACAGGCATTACACTAGCGTCGGCTACGCGTAATCTGCCGACTCCATATACTCGTAACCTACTATCCACCACAGAACCCATTGCGCAGGTACCAATATTACGGCGTCGTGAATATACCAAGCATGAGGCATAGCACTTCCAGTACTCCATGCTTCCTTTTTCAAATTCATCACAATGTGGTGACGCTAAGTCTAGTAATTCGGCTCCTACACTTTTGAAATACTCGCTTTTAACAACTTTAACGTAGTCTTTTGCGTACTTAGCAAGATTGTCCAGATCTTCTTCATTAGAAAAAAATCTAGGATTAATCAAAGGTTCATCTTTAGGGTCTGAGCTTTTTAATGAGACCTTACCTCTAGATTTTGTCAACATATTAGTAACAACAGAGTTTAACGAGTCCCTTCCTAAAACCCCGTTATATAATTTGTTGCAAATATCGAAACTATACCTACATATAAATACACAGTATTGCAACGAAAGTATTGGGGAGTCTATATAAAAATTTTGCGATTCGTATTCAGGAAAATTTTGTGATTTGTTAAGAGTTATGTGCCCATAGGTACCAGGCACATAATACTGATATAAATTCCTTGGAGATGGTTTTTTGTATAATTTATTCAGCGCTATTATTATTAAAGTTGCAATTTGATCTTGTAAATTATAACCAACTGGCAAATCTCTAACGACCTTAATACCCTTACTCTGTAAATGTTTCTTAGGACCTATACCTGACAACATTAATAACTTAGCTGAATTAATAGTCCCAGCGCAAACTATTACCTCCCTCCTAGCTTTTAAAGTAATATTTTTGTTACATTTCGTTGTGATTTCTACACCTCTTGCATTTTTATTGTCGTCTATAATTATTTTGTTTACCATTGTGTTTTTCATTACAAAAAAATTTGTTCGATTCCTTATTGGCGTTAAGAAAGCTAGTGAGCTACTTTGACGCATGCCATTAGCTACAGTTATCATCAGCTTTGCGTATCCTAAAGAAGGAATTCCATTTAGATCCGGCACTATTTGTTCGCCGACTTGTTCGAAGCCCTTCAAATAGTCATAAGTATGACCACGATCAAGGGAAGCTGTAGTGGTGACTCCAAGAGTTCCATTAAAACCATGATACTTTTTAAATCTGGAATTAGCTACTTCAGCATCCATTAATCTCTCACTTTTTTTGAAATAAGGTAAAACATTATCTGGACTCCATGTGGTGTCGTTGACTATAGAAGCCCACTGGATGTAATTTGTGTAATCACCGTTTGAGTAGAACTCATTGTTGAAAGAGCTTTGTCCGCCTAACATTTTTCCTATATTTACTTCATAGTAAGGGAATTGGTGACACTTCTTTACATTTTTATTGTGTACTGTAGAATATTTCCAATCATTATCAGTGTCCTTCAAATATATAGATGTGCCTGGAATCTGCAAATTGTATAAACATGTGTCATTTCATGGATATTTTGAATAGGAGCTCATAATCACATTTATCCAAGATGAATGCTTTGAAAATAAAACATATAAATTGACCCTACTAGTTAGTACTTCAAAGATTTAAATTTTAATTATCTTTAAAACAAGACATAGGATGTTCCTTTAAACCAAAAATTTGTAGAAATAATAATGAAAAACATGTCTTTGTTATTTTTGTTATGATAAAGCATAAACTTACGACACTTTCTAATGGCGGATCTCCACCAGCTTCAATAAGTAATACTTTCACATGTTTATCCTCTGACAGTCTGTTGGCGATTACACAACCGGAGCTACCTCCACCCACGATAATGTAGTCGAAACTGGCACCATCTAGAAACGAAATTGACCAGTGTAAAATTTATTTCCATTTCTAATCTATAAATTTTATAAAACGGAAAACTTAATAATGAAGTAGAATACTAAAGAAGTTAAAAGTAATTTTATTTAATTTCAAATCCCACATTAACAAGTTACTGAGAAAACACAAATTGCTCACATGATATTTATCACCCGTTTACTCGTGTAAATGCTGCTTTGATGATAAATATCGTTGTAAATGTAAAAGCAAGATTGTTCAACTTCGATAAAATAGTATAAATTGTCATTTAATTCACCATCACCCATCACCAAACATCAGTTTTCGATTGACGATTGATTTGAGAGCGACGAGTATGAATTAGCGATATAAATTATTACCTTGAATGCATGAATCTTGCGGCCATAGGTTAGCTGTAAGTTGCAAAGCGGTAATGACTTTTAAAGCACTTTGAACATTTTTTATTGATGCAAGAATTTGCGTTGCGGGTGAAGACATGACTATCTGTAACAATATTTATATAATTGATAATAGACTCTATTTCGCTAACATTCAAGCCTAAATCGTCAGTATAGTCCTTATGTCTTCTAATTCGACAAAGAGGGTAGGTTTTATTAATTTTCTTTTAGTCACTACTACTAGCTAACGATGCAGGAATCTTAAACTTAACTACACTAATGTAATATTATAAAGAGGTAAAGTTTGTGAGGTTTTACTACTAAACCGATTTTTAAAAATTCCTTTTCCAATAGAAAGCCACGTCATTTGTGAGTGTCATAGGCTATATATTAAACCGCATTAAATGAAACTTGTTTGTGGTAGTCGGATTTGCAATTTAAGTCGGAGAAAAAACGAAAATGTTTCTTACGAACGCAGCCTTAACGATGAGAAAATCCCTTTTTAAAAAAAAGATTTTGTGGTAGTCGGATTTGCAATTTAAGTCGGAGAAAAAACGAAAATGTTTCTTACGAACGCAGCCTTAACGATGAGAGATATATGATTGGGTTCTCGAGAAAAGTTGTAGAGTTTGTTAATGCCTACAAATAAGTCCACAACAGCATATGTCTAACTTTTATATATTGAAATCACAAAAACTCGTTTTTTATATTTAAAAAAAAATATTAAATCGTTAAGTGATGTTTATTGGTCTTATTAACACACTCATAATTTCATCGCAAGTAATAATGTTTACCGCCCAACGAACGCATTGGTTATCTAATAAGAAATATTCTTATAGCACTAACATGGTTTAGAAAAGATAGTACCAAAATGTTGAACGTTTGCCATAGCTCTGATAATGTCTGTGCAAAATTTAATGGTGATTAGTTGAGAACCTAAGACGTAAAGCGTGACAACAAACAAAATCAATTTCGTATTTATAATATTACTTAGTATTTATTCATGTTACTTACCTGTGTAACAACAGTTCGACTACTGGCGAGACACTCGTTTGTATTTCTATTTATTTAGAATTTTGTAACAAATTGTAATTTATTAGGAAACATTTTTATTTCCATTTGGAAAAAACAATAAAGATAAACGAACTAGTTATTGCATTTCAACTAGTAATGGAGTCTAATTATTTATTTATTTTCTATCATGCAAAAACTTCTAATAACATTTTGCTATAACTTTGCAGTAAAATTGATTATAATATTGTTTAAATTGGCTACAAAATAATGGTAGTTGTCAGGTAAGTTTGAAACAATCCTGCCGACCAAGAGCTACCTTGGTTTGCTGTGCAAAGACCTTTACGAGTTATGGGAAGATATAGTTATAGAAGATGCATGATGGACCCATTTATGAAGTTATAGACGCAAGCGAAGTCGCGGACGGCTGCTAGCGATTTGTAAATCGATAATTTGTATTATACTCGGGTGACACAAAACAGAAGAATTTTAAGTAAATTACTTCTAAATACAGTTCAATGCTTTTTAAACAAATTGATAACATGTCAATAAAATGTTCATAGTCGGACCATAAATAGTATCTTTATTGAGTGATTCGTAATAAAATCGCATTATGTGTTTTTGCGATAGTCAAGTTTTTTTACATGTATTTTTGTTACAAATACTTTATAGGTTTTGGGTTTAGCCACATTCTCTGATATTAAATGACAATGAGGTCTAAGATGGTAAACACGCTAAACTTAAAGGAGGCTGGTTTTCAAGTGCAGCTGCCCGAAGATTCCAACAGGTGCTCGACGACAAATGTTCAACTGGAGAGTGGTAGTTATCCAGGCGTATTTAGAAAAAGCCCAACCACAATGCTATGGTGTCATTATGATGATTTCCATCACCGAAAGACTCGACTCAGTTGCTAGGATCCGAACATACGTCCATATGTTTCCGAACGCGCTATCAACTAAGCCATCATCGCTTCAAACTTCACGAAATCGCATTCATATGGAAGAAACAAATAGTTAACTTTAGCAGTAACATCTACAACCAGCTTTATATAAAATCGTATGCTTAACTAGAGAAACTACTGACGTACGCTATTATCAGCCTCCGCGTAAAACTGTCATAAGGTTCTTTGTAAGTTCTTATGCATAGCGAAACTAAAAACTAAAGTCTCGATAGTATTGACTAATTGAGGTCTGGTACAATACGTGTTAGCTTACATATTGGTTTAATCATTTTCCCTTGTTATTCATAATCTTAACAGCTGCATAAAATTGCACGCAATTGCTTTGTGACACTTACCCGTTTGATAGAAAATGCGCATAGTTATTTTTGATCGAAGATTAGCATCAACTGGGTACTATAATGTCATACTGCATGAGAACACAATGGTATCGTTACATTTCAAAATGTGCAAAAATGTTGGAATGTAACCTTACGGACTTAATTGTTCACATAAGGCAAGATCCGGTTAAATCAGCGATGTTGAATTTTAATATACCTATTTTTCTATTAGTTTATCAATCACTGTTTTTATACAGACATAGTCACGCGCACAACTTGTATAATATAATAGTCCTTTTTTGGTATCTCCTGAATTAACTTATAGTCTTATAACTTATTCCATACTGTTAATGTAAAAAACAAAAACAATCTAAAGAAGGTCAGAAACTAGTAAAGATTATAAAAAGAATTATGTAAATCGGTGCAGTATATTTCGAGCTATAAATA
Organism: Antheraea pernyi; assembly: GCA_015888305.1. Taxonomy (NCBI): domain Eukaryota; kingdom Metazoa; phylum Arthropoda; class Insecta; order Lepidoptera; family Saturniidae; genus Antheraea; species Antheraea pernyi. Next base: position 141,535 of record MU159291.1, on the reverse strand, counting down.
TACTTGATGTCCTTTGGTAATATGTGATGATATATTACAGCCACCAGTAAGTTAAATACTGTTTGCGTTAGAAAAAAAATCTATCCTTTTAACAAAGGCGGATGGAAAACTCCGGAAGGTAGACGTAATTACCCGAGCAAATCTATAAAGTTTGAAACGGGCTATTTTGAGAACCCTATTGAATTTCATTCTGACATTATATTCATTCTGTCTGTATAACATTTTGAAAGAACTTTAAAAATACAAAGAATATTAAATAAACATTTTAAAATATTTATGACTATATTTCGAAAATATTGTCAATGTTTGGTTTTATTACATATATAGCCTGATTATCTATACATATAATAAAAATGAAGTGTTTGTATGTAATATTAAAATAAAAAAATTTGACTGATTGGGTATGAATGTATACAAGCTTCTGATAAAAAAATGCAATTTTTAAAATTTTTGTCGGTATGTCTGCCTGTCTGTCTGTTTTTTCCGGGTAATATTCGAAACGGCTGAACCGATTTTGACGGGAATTTCACTGGCAGATAGTAAAAATTACAGCGCGTTACTTAGGCTACTTTACTTAGACTATCTGTTAACCGCAGCTTCGTCTGCCATGCTATCTTCAAAACGGTTGAACCGATTTCCACGAGACTTGCACTGGCAGATAGCTGACCATATAAAAAGTAATTTAAGTAACTTTAATTTAGACTCGATATTAACCGTGGCTTCACCTGCAGTGCTATCTATGAAACGGTTCGACCGTTTTTACGGGACTTTCACCGGCAGATAGCGTACATTATAAAAAGTAATTGAAGCAATTTTAGTTTATACTAGCTTAATGCTAACTCCAAAATGGTTACATTGATTTTCACGGGACTTTCACTGGTAGATAGGGAACCTAATAAAAAGTAATTGTGGTTATTCTATTTTAGACTAGCTGTTACCCGCGACTTTGTCTGCATGAAATTTAGCAAGATTTCAACTCATTCTTTATTTTTAATAAGAGAAATAATTATCAGCCTATTGTTATTAATTATTAATAACAGTAATGATATAGAGGTCTTCTTAAAAAGATCTTAGATTATAAACGTATTACGTAAAGTGTTCCATAATACAATTTCTTGCGGACCAGACAAGCGTTTATTTTTTGTATAGTCACAAAATCTTAATTATAATAATGGAAATGTATATTAAATATAATAATGTAAATATAAATCATAATAATAATATTTTAAGTTATTGTTTCGTTAGTTCCTTATACAGTGTAAGTGAGCACTGACGTAGTTAACCTGTTTGTAGTCCGGTGAAGCTGTTAAGACCTTGTTTGGTCAATAGCGTAGTCAGTTCGAAAAAAAAAGCTGAGGTAGTTATATGGTGGGTTAAGGTTCCAAATGTGTTGCTGATGACAAACCTCATTTGGCACGCTCTTTGAATTTATATATCTACTATACACGTTACATGTTACTTTTAATGGCGTGCGCGTCGTACTTATAATTGTCTTTAAAGAGCGTTACATATTATACGTTATTGTACATAGTCTCACAATTCTATAATTCTTTAATACCATTTAAAAAAACGCATGCATAGCCGCGGGTACAGCTAGTTTTAAATAAATAACACCTATAGCTTGAATACTAAGTAAGATAATAGCTTCAAAAACATTGTTGAAAATATGTATGAGAGGATTGTAAAATATGTATTATATGTTAATACAACTTTATTTCACCTTTATTCTTTCCTCTCTATTCTCTATATCTAGTCTTTTACATACTTTGCAAGATATTGTAAATCTTCTTCATTAGAATAAAATCTGGGATTAATCAAAGGTTAGGTCTTTAGGGTTTGAACTCTGTAATGACACTTGACCTCTAGATTTTCTCAAGAACAAATATTTAATTTGAATTGAAATCCAGTTCAATGTTATTTAGGCAATCGACAAAAAGCAATTACCCAATAGAAAACATATTTAAGAAGGTTGACAATAGCTTTCATTGTAAAATAACTGTATTTGGAAATATAAATAAAATCGAAATAAAGCTACATAATATTAACATAACAAAGCTAAAAGAACTGCCTTTCAAGTACAGCTGTCGGAACACGCCATCAGGTCCTTGACGGTAGATTGTCAACTTGAAGTTGCTAGCTAGCCAGGCGGACTTAGAACAAACCCAAACATCGTAGTATAGTTTCATCATGAAGTTTTTCTTCGTTCGAACCTACGTCCATCGATGTTATATCCGAACGTACTATTAACTAAGCCATCATCGCTAAATCTCTCTCACACTTTTCTCTTGTTAAGCATACTATGTTTTCCTTTTCCACTTTTCTGTTGTTACAGATACTTAAAGCTTTTATACATATGAGTTTATCTTACTTCTTACAATGCATCCATACCTTCTTAGGTCTTCTTTACTCTTATTCATCATTCCTCCCTATCATAGCTTGGTAACACGCCTATATCTTGATAACCTATTTTCATTAGCTTCTTTGTCACTGTTGGCATTATACTTTCGATAATATACTAATTCCTAATCATATCCATTTTTGTAACATTACATATCCGTTCCTATATTCTCTAACACTAGTGTCGCCTTCATACCGCAATACTCAAATACAAGGAATAATTATAATTTGATTTCCCATTTGATATATTTTATAGCTATATCAAAACGTACTACAATTGTCTGTGGAAACTCACTCACTTGTCCATAGTTTGTAAAATGTATATATACTATAAGGATATCATATTAAATAAAAGTAACAGCGTTTGTTGTTGCCATAATTTATTGAACAATTAAAGGTTAGGAATTAATATAGTAAATACGTTGCGACGTTTCATTGATATATTTTATAACTATATCAAAACGTACTAAAATTGTCTGTGGAAACAAATTTCTCACTCACTTGTCCATAGTTTGTAAAATGTATATATACTATAAGGATATCATATTAAATAAAAGTAACAGCGTTTGTTGTTGCCATAATTTATTGAACAATTAAAGGTTAGGAATTAATATAGTAAATACGTTGCGACGTTTCATAGAAAGCATCAAACCATTACATAAATAGTTCACTGCCTATGATCTTCTTTAATAATATCGGAGATTTTCTCACCAATCATGGTGGTGGGTACCGTGAGATCCCCACTCGTAGTTACAGGCATAACACTAGCATCGGCTACGCGTAACTTGCCCACACCGTAGACTCGTAATCGACTATCGACCACGGAACCCATTGCACAAGTTCCACTACTACGACTTAATGGGTAAAGCAAGCATGAGGAATAGCACTTCCAGTACTCGATACTTCCTTTTTCAAACTCATCACAATGTGGTGACGCTAAGTCTAGTAATTCAGCTCCTACACTTTTGAAATACTCACTTTCAACAACTATAACGTAGTCTTTTACGTACTTTGCAAGATTTTCCAAATCTTCTTTATTAGAAAGAAATCTAGGATTAATCAAAGGTTCATCTTTATGATCTGAACTCTTTAATAATACTTCACCTCTAGATTTAGTGAACATATTAGTGACAATAGAGTTTAATGAGTCCCTTCCTAAAATCTTGTGATACAATTTGTTGCATATATCAAAACTGTACTTACATCTGTATACACAATATTGCAATGTTAATTCTGAGGAATCTATATAGAAATTTTGTGTTTCGTATTCAGGAAATAATCGTGATTTGTTGAGGGTTACGTGCCCGTAAGTACTGGAAGTATAATATTTATACAAATTCCTTGGAGATGGTGTTTCGTATAATTTATTTACCGCAATTATTATCAAAGTTGCTATTTGATCTTGTAAATTCTCACCAACTGGCAAATTTTTAATGACCTTAATTCATTTACTCTGCAAATGTTTTTTAGGACATATACCCGATAACATTAACAATTTAGCTGAATTTATCGTACCAGCGCTAACTATCACCTCCTTACTAGCTTTTAAAGTAATCGTTTTGTTACTTTTCGTTATGACTTGTACACCTGTTGCGTAGTTATTTTTGTCTATAGTTATTTTTGTAACCATTGCGTTTTTCATTACAAATAAATTTGTTCTATTTTTTATTGGAGTTAAGAAAGCAAATCCTGAACTTTGACGCATACCATTCGCTACAGATATCATCAGCTTTGCATACCCTAAAGAAAAATTTCCATTTAGATCAGGTACTATTTGTTCACCGACTTGTTTAAAGCCCTTCAAATAGTCATAAGTACGACCACGATCAAGTGAAGCTGTAGTGGTGACTCCAAGAGTTCCATTAAAACCATGGTACTTTCTGAACTTAGAATTAGCTACTTCAGCATCCATTAATCTTTCACTTTTTTTGAAATAAGGTAAAACATTCTCTGGACTCCACAAGGTGTCATTAACTATAGAAGCCCACTCAGCGCAATTTGTGTAATCACCCCTCGAGTAGTACTCACTGTTGAAAGAGCTTTCTCCGCCTAGCATTTTCCCAGAACTCATTGTGTAATATGGAAACTGGTGGCACTTGCCATAGTTTTGGCCATATGTAGTCGTATACTTCCAGTCTACGTCAGACCCCATCAAATAAATGGTTGTACTTGGAAGCTGAAAATTGTATAAATATGTATTCTTAATAGATTACTCTAATAGAAAAAAATACATATATAGCATTACATAGTATTAAACAAAGTCTCATACCGCGTTTGTCTGTCTGTCTGTCCGCAATAAATTCAAAAACTACTGAAAGTATTTTCATGCGGTTTTGTTGAAAAAATGTTGTTGATATCTTAATAAAGACATATCTATGTTATTGTTGCTTTGACAAAGAATAAACTTACGATACTCTCTAATGGCGGATCTCCACCAGCTTCGATAAGTAATACTTTTATATTTTCGTCCTCTGATAGTCTGTTAGCGATCACGCAACCTGAGCTGCCTCCGCCTACGATAATGTAGTCGAAAATTGCACCATCTGAAAACAGGATACCCAATTTTATTTTTATTCCATTGTTTTCGCAGAATCACCAATATATTAGGAGATCGAGATGATCGTAACTTGATACACTTCACTTCCTTTCATATTGACGCGTTGTATGACATAATAAAGTAATGGTTTAGATTCAAGTAAGAGATTGGTGGTAATTTCAAGGACTGTTAAATGCTTTGGGATTTATGTTGCATACTTTACAAAGTTACCAAATCGTTTCATGGCAAACTCCATCAAGGTACAATGTCATTAGGGCATTGTTACAAGGTTGTATATGACTTTTTTTTCAAGTAGGCCTACGATAATGTAGTCGAAAATTGCACCATCTGAAAACAGGATACCCAATATTATTTTTATTCCATTGTTTTCGCAGAATCACCAATATATTAGGAGATCGAGATGATCGTAACTTGATACACTTCACTTCCTTTCATATTGACGCGTTGTATGACATAATAAAGTAATGGTTTAGATTCAAGTAAGAGATTGGTGGTAATTTCAAGGACTATTAAATGCTTTGGGATTTATGTTACATACTTTACAAAGTTACCAAATCGTTTCATGGCAAACTCCATCAAGGTACAATGTCATTAGGGCATTGTTACAAGGTTGTATATGACTTGTCCCTCAAGTAGATCGCCAATATTAAAAGGATGTTATTTTCGGGATTGTAAAATTAAAACAGAAAGGTGAAGCAGTGTTTACAGATAATTTTAAGTTTTAGGAAATTATATTTCATTCACTGCCTGCCACTAGAATATAAACAGATATCCGTAACATAATTCACTCAACTAGATTCTACTGTCGTACTGGATATAATACGTGAAACAAATATATTTTTTTTACTATCCTAAGTTATTTGACTGACAATTGATTGTACATTCTTAAAGTGATGGTGGTTAAAGGAAAATAGCGTTTACCTTTGACAGGTGAATCTTGCGGCCAAAAGGCAGCTGTAAGTTGAAGAGCGGCAATAATCTTAAATGCCTTTTGCACCTTTTTTATAAGCGCTAGAGATTGCTGAGCGTCTGTAGGCATGGTTATCTGAAACTACATCTATATAATTAATAGCATATTCTGTTTTTTTTTAAATATTTATGGGCCAATCGTCAAAACAACTATTTATCGATTATGTATCTTCTAATTTAAGCACGATCGCAGTTTAATCAGTGGTAACGGAAAACAATGAAGAAAACTGTCGTATAAAAACCTTAATTCTCGAGAAATATGTTCTAAGCTAAGTGATAAAAAAATAGAGCTAAACTTTGGCAACGTTTGTAATTATTCATAAGTCTTGCACTAATATGTCGCTCCTTTAATGCTAAAAAGGATTTAACTGAATATTTACGTTTTTCGAGATTTCCCCAGAAAGTAGATTATCGTTGCGAGAAGAATACGTCCAATTCAGCGGCCACTTCAATACGATCAAAACTAAGAAAACAAATGACTACTGTTCACTGTTTTTGATTTATAATTATCTGAGGAGTATTTAAGTTGTTGGTGATAGCAAAGGTATTTGAGAAATTTTATATATGTCATAGCGAGGGTTCCAGACCTGGCAAGCGTATTCAAGTATGCTACGGACAAATGTACAAAATAAAATTTTGAGGGTCTTAGCCTCCTTAAAACTATTCGACATCCTCATTATAAATCCTAGGGCCCTGGATGCCTTGTTTATGATGTTATTGATATGCTCCTTGAAAAGTAACTTGGAATCATGAGTCACGCCAAGATCTTGAACACTAGAGCTCCTCGGGATCTTATGCCCTTTCAGACTATATTCCGAGATGATAATATTTGACTTCCTGCTGTAAGTAATGACTGCACACTTAGAAGGATTTAGGTCTAGTTTATTTAGAGTGCAGTAATCACTTAATCGGGTTAAGTCTGATTGGAGAGCATCAACATCTGAGGGTGAAGAGACGGCTGTGAAAATTTTCATATCGTCTGGAAAGCATAGAAGTTATAGTAGTATGGTAATGGTTATATTATAGTGTTGATTACTTACCTGCCCGTATAGCGACAGTACGGCGAATGGTGAGATACGAGTTCACGTTTCAATATAATTTGAATTTTAAAACTGTTCTTTAATTGTTTCCTATGAATTCCTATGAATCCTACGTGCACACCTCACTCACACAGCGACGACTGATAATCAAGAAAATTCTAATTAACGTAAAACGACTTTTACAAATAAACTAGCTTCTACACGCGACTTCGTCCGCGTGCAATAGTTACCGTTTACGCAGTTCACGCAGCGGAAGCTCTCAAAGGGGATTTTTTTTGAAATTTTGAAACGTTCTTCATTGGTGCTTCTCTCCAATTGGTCTTAGTGTGATGGTGATAGCCTTCCTCGATAAATGAGCTATCTAAAACTGACTTTTTCAAATCGGACCAGTAGTTCCTCCGATTAGCACGTAAAAGCTAATACTCTTCAGCTTTATAATATTAGCATAGATATAACAGTGTGTTCCTATTACTAACATTTCATGTTTTGTTATACTGATCTCTTAAAACCGGATCAAATTATTATTTCTCAAAGTCCTACAAGGTCATGGACAGTGTATAAGTAAATCTATGTATACATAATAGATAGAAACATCGTATTTGTGCTCAGATCTTAAGCCCAAGGGTAGTGCCGATTCAAGGTATCATTTCTCAACATTCTCATGATGAGCAGTATTATGGTGATTGGATTATAGTCTAGAACATGGATTCCTAAACTGGTCGATAATGATAAAATTGAAGATTAATTGTAAACTTTAACACTACAGATTTTACTTTTCGCATGTTTGAGATAAATAAGTCAAGGCAGTCATAAGGACTACCGATAGAAGTGATACTACCGATAGAAGTGATAACTAAAAACAATGGAATTTAAACTGTGTTCTCTTTTAAATTTTTAATTAATTTTATTTTTTTTATATCATAGCAGGCAAACGAACAGGTGGTTCACCTGATGTTAAGTGATCTCCACCGCCCATATACACTTGCAACACCAAGTCGCAAGTGCGTTGCCAGCCTGTGTTGGGGGGGAGAAAGGTTTAGGGGAGGGGATAGGGGAAGGGGAGGGGAGATGAGTCTCCGGCGCTCTCACTGACCGAACGAAACGCAACAATGCAAGTACTGTTACTTCACGTCAGTTTTCTGTGAGAGGGTGGTACTACCCCGGACGAGGCGACCCATTCATGCTGAAACCAGTAATAGTTTCAGCTTGGCTCTACCACCTACAATAACTGATCCACAGGAACGAGTACTCGTGTCAGCTAGTAATTATATGTATCTGTAACTGCTTACGTATGTTAAAACAATTCAGTAACTGGTAAGACATTCGTTTATGTGTATTTATTTTAAATTTATTTAAATTTCTATAAATGTTTCCAATTGTTGCCGTTTCAGATAAACAAACTAGTTATTTTATGCTTTTAAATTACATGTTTCGATTTCCATTATTTAGATTACCGTTGTTCTAGGCTCAATGTGAGTACCACGATTCTAATATAAGTTATATCATCATAACATCATTTGAAGACATTAGAACGTTCTAACATAATCTTACCTTTATCACACCTAAGTTGACTCGGCACAGTATTTTTCCCTCTTACACTCTTAGTTGTTAGTTGTCACCCCATTATTAACAATTTTATACACATTTTTTATGTTTTTTTTTTATGGTGGTAGAGCCACGCTGCAACTATTACTGGTTTCAGCACCTATGATATAAAAAAAAAATACTTTTGGAAGCGGAAGTTCGAAATAATTTCCACTCTAATTCTTGGTTATGTATTTCCGGAAAATAACGTCTTCATTAATCTAACATATACATAGCCTTAATACAATCCGTTTATATCTTTTTCGATCTTCTAACCTACTCCTATAACCGCCCATTCATATAGATTTTCAGGTTATATGTCTTTGATCTCTCCTCATGATATGTATATACCTTGGGGTCTTATTATTCTTCACTCATGTACTAATTCCTAATCTTATCCGTTTTCATTATCTAACACATCCGTCCTTATATTCATATCTCTGTCACAGGTATCTCCTTTGTAGCCCAGTATTCAAATAAATGTACAAATTAATTCATAATTAAAAATATCCATTTGATATATTTTATAGCTGTACCATAAGGTAATAAGAAGACGAAGACGTGAAGATAACTTCTCATTCATTTGTCCATAAACTAAGAAATGTGTAAATGGTATAGGGATTTCATATTAAATAACAATAACAGCGTTAGTTGTTACCATAATGTATTGAACAATTAAAGGTGTAGCAATAAATATAATAAATACGTAGTACCGTGTCGTAGAAAGCATCAAATCATTACATAAATATTTCACTGTCTATGATTTTCTTTAATAATATCAGACACTTTCTCACCGATCATGATGGTGGGTGCCGTAATATCTCCACTTGTTACAGGCATAACACTAGTGTCGGCTACGCATAACCTGCCGACTCCGTATACTCGTCATCTACTATCGACCACGGAATTCATTTCACATGTTCACATTTCACATGTAAAGCAAGCATAAGGAATAGCACTTTCAATATTCGCCAAGTCCAGTAATTCATCTTCTACACTTTTAAAATACTCGCTTTTAGCAACTTTAACGTAGTCTTTTACGTACTTTGCAAGATTTTCCAAGTCTTCTTTATTAGAAAAAAATCTCTGATTAATCAAAAGTTCAGCTTTAGGATCTGAACTCTTTAATAATACTTCCCCTCTAGATTTTAGATCTCGCTTAACATCAGGTGACCCACCTGTTTTCCTCCTATGATATAAATTAAAAAAAAAAAACTACGATCTCGCTAAAAACTGTTCTTTCTGAGTGTCATAGACATAGTGGATGGTTCAATACGAAAGAGGTGTTATATCAATTTACGCCTCTCCAAAAGTAATATTCAATGACTAATGCTGTGACGAAAATCATGCAATTCGCTCATTTATCAATGATATATTACCAAAAGCGAATATGACTGCAAAGTTTTTGAAGTGAAACTTCTTTAGGCGCGTTGAGCGGTATTTTTCTGATGATTTCGCGTCAGCGACATGCCATTAAGCGTGACCGACAGTATTGCGCTCGCTCAGACTAGTGACGCGTAGTATAGCGGCGTGTGTACATTTAATATTTATTTTTTATATTGAGATTGTGTAGCCCTTCATTTGTTTAGTTAATTAATAAACTATATAAAAATTTATATAATTATTTTTCGGAGTGTCAATAGATGTGAAAACCGGACTAATGTTAATAATTTCAAAATATTAATAATAAAATTAAAACATAATAATTCATACTACAACTCATCTCAGAATTTAAATAGAACACGGTTATTCCATTGTTTTGAGTTTTGACTTCTGTCAGCTGTCGTTATGAGTAGTAGTAATAATATTCGTCCAATAGGACAGGCGAAGGAATTAATCCATACTGACAATTCTGAAGTTGTCAATATAGGTAGCTCTTATGTATCCTTTAACTAATTTTCTTCCGTGTCCAAGTTAATATAAAGGCATAAGCGCCAAATCTTCTATATAATATTTCGTACATATTTTTTTTTATCCATTTTTTTCTAAATCTCCTTGTTAATAGTTTGTCTGAATTATTTCGTTTTGCCAATTCTGAAGCTGTCAATATAGGTAGTTCTTATATATCCTTTTACCAATTTTTTTTGCGTGTCCAAGTTAATATAAAGGCATAAGCGCTAAATCTTCTATATAATATTTCATACATATTCTTTTATCCATCTTTTTAATCTTAATCTCCTTGTTAATAGTACCAAGTTCACCATATTCATAACCAAGTTCTTTGTCTTAATTATTTCGTTTTTTCACCCAAAGTGTTTATTAATTACCAGAGTGTTTGTTAATTTCCATTGTCGAGTACTTAATTCAATGTCCCAACAAGATGATGGCTCTCTTGTGAGAACTTTCCATGGAGTATTTGTGGCATCTCAGAATTCATGGTCCGTGGTATTATTTTCCATTCACTTCACTTATGCACAATAAACAAACTATATTACATAAAACAACACCAATTTTACACAGTATAAAGTCAAGTAACACAAGATTATGAATAAAATATAATATCCACTACATGACAGACCAAAATCCGGCCAAAAACTCGCTGTCGTTATGATTGCCTAGACTTTTCTTTAGTTATATTAGATTTCATGTGGATTGGAAGTCCTTTTCACAATAATTGATCACATTGAGTATCAGAAGATATGGAATATTTAAAATTACGTATAATAAGAAAAAGGTTTCTGTAATGCTACATCCACACATTCGTGTATAGAAATAAAGTTTTGTCTATGGCTATAATAAATGCAGGTGTAGGAAGACATTATAGCCTTTTGATACCAACTGTCGGTTTCTATGCGAAAGATGCAAGATCATAGCTAAACAATGGGGCTTTACACACGTCAAAGGAGTTTAGCGGACGCTAATTTTCGTGTTATAGGCGTGGAAACATTTGATCTTAACCTATAATATTATATTTTGCTTCAATCATAGCGTGATGAGCAGACGAAGCTCTATCACGCAGACATGGTTGTAGTGGGACGAGACTTATAAAGTTTTATGAACTTTAATTGTACACGTGTCAAACAATGGATCAGATTGTACAGTTATTTAAATTGATTGAAAAGTAGGATGCATCAGTGCCAAGCCGACTTGGATCTTAATTTAATAAAAGAGTAAAAATAAATTAAGGTAATTAAATTCTACCACTTTTAATAACACAGTTGGGGCGCATTTTTGATATGTGTTTGGGGGGAAAGGGGAAGTAGAGGGGAGCAAAGGTGGGCTTCCGGCGCTCTCACTGACACCGATGGAAACAAAACAATTAAAGCGCTGTTACTTCACGTCGGTTTTCTGTGAGAGGATGGTACGACCCCAAGAGAGCTGACCCATTCATACTGAAACCAGTAATAGCTTCAGCGTGGCTCTATCGCCTACGTAAATTGGTAATGGGGAAATTGCTTCAACTATATTTTATAACTTCATCATTTATATTACTAGTTAATAACAAAAAGGAAACAAAATTATTAGGATTCTGTACAAAGTAGAAGCAGATTAATTACAATATAATCAAGTTTAATGTACTTTTAACTATTATAATATCTCATTAGAGGTACTGACATGGCTCGCTTCATATCTGAAGAGACGAAAACAATCGGTCCGTATAGATGAAGCTACGTCTAATTTGTGTGAGTTTGGTGCTGGCGTCCCTCACGGTGGTATACTTTCACCTCTTCTTTTTTCCCTCTTTATTAACCTCTTAACTCATGAACTGCGATGTACATATCATTTGTATGCTGATGATTTGCAATTATACACATAGGGCGTAGTACATTCTCTATCAGCTGCAATTTATTCTATTAACCGGGATCTAAATGCCTTAAGAGATTGGTCTGAGAGGTTTGGCTTATCAGTTAATCCTTCCAAATGTCAAGCAATTGTAATAGGGAGCTCTCGTATGATTACCAGAATAGACTTCAGCTCGCTGCCTCAGATTATATTCAGTGGTCTTGTCATACCGTTTAGTACAGACGTAAAGGACCTTGGTTTACAAATTCATTCCACATTGGATTGGAGAACTCATATTTCCAAGGTTAGTCAGAAAGTGATCGGTACTCTGAAGTCTTTTTATCGCCTGAAAAATTTTCTCCCAGTTAAAACGAAAACCATGCTAGTGTAATCTATAATATTTCCTATGATTGAACACGGTGGTGTGTGCTTTTATGAACTGAACGCTGACCTAATTAACAAACTTGACAGATTACTCAACAATTGCATTCGATTTGTTTTTAATCTTCGTAAGTATGACCATGTATCGAGCCATCGTTCAGAGCTTAATTGGTTTCCCATACGCCAGCGTCGGAGTTTGCGGGCTCTGACAACTCTGTATTCTCTTCTATTTTTTCCTAACACTCCCTCTTACTTAACTCCACATTTTCAGTTTTTATGTTCTAATTATAACCTTAACCTTCGCTCTTCTAATAATCTTATTCTTTGCTGTCCTGTCCATACTTCCGGTCTTGTACATTTCTCTATCTTTATCCAATATATTCTCCTATGGAATGACCTTTCTTATGAAATCAGGATGTAATCTAACCGTTTCAGTTTTAAAGTCAGGGTACGTCTGCTTTACCAGTCTCATTTAGCAGAATTATGTGGTTAATGCTGTATTTAGTACTTGATGTTGACTTATTATACTTTTATATATTGCATTGATATTTATATATGATGTTGTTATATGTATGTATGTATTGTATATGTGTTGTATATCGCCTTTGATATTTAATTTATATATTGTGACATTAAATAGGTTCAACATAATTTTATAAAAACCTCACCTTTTACACCTACCAACATTTATCTCTGCATCACCTAATGGTTGACTGGCAGAGAATGCCTTCGGCATTAAGTCCGCCATTGCGTATTTAACACATAATGTGTAAATAAATCAATAAACTATTGATACAGGAAATATAAATCGTTCATATTTTTACAGTAAACATTTATTTTTAATAAATAAAATCTCTCAAATCTCAAGAAAATTAAGTTTTATGTCGTCGTGAGAGTCTAGTCTTTTTGTAAGCTATTCAATTTTATTTGCAATGATTACATTCAATAGACAGAATTGTAATCCATTCCAGCATTCATTATTTGTAATCAGGCTTAAACAGGCTCGCATATTTAACTCAAATCAACTTTCAGTGGAACAATATTAAGAGTACTGCTGCAAAGCAAAATTAAGCCGTCGGTTTTTTTTTGCCGTGGTATATGCTTGTATTGCTATGTTATACGAAGAAGGGGCACATCCGCCTTTGTATACAATATTGAGCTTTATAAATATTAAGATTCAAAATAAAATATTAAACAAAAAAATAAAACCGTCTGATTACTTGACGGGAACTCCGGGAAACTACTACCTTACAGGTCTTTACAACCTCACCAAATGTAGTAAAGATTAACTATATATTGAAATTTAGTAAATCTGTAAATATCAAGTTTACAATTTAAACAGCGTCATCTCTTACCGCACAGTGAAAACAAAAAACTTTACCAACATTGACTCGAAAAGGTGTGCTAAAAATAAGACAGTGTCATCTTTCGGTTTGTTGTATAAACAGAAATCAAATAAAATAACACACGAACAAAAGAAAAATATAATAGCAAGTTCAAAAAGATATACACTAAAATACACCACACCACCTTTGATCATAATTAGGTAAATATCTACCCAGTCTTAGTCATAAACTTACCACTATTTCAATCATTATAAATTTTCTATTCGATTTTGAGAGATTCCCTGGTGTTTCGTAGAACTCCAAGGTACAGTCTATACATATAAAAAGAATGTAAATATAACACGCATCTACTTTTTCATTTTTTGTGAAAATAATTGTTGTAAGTATTTTGGAATAAATAATGAAGTACATTTAAATCATTTTTAGAAATAACTGCTAAAATACCGCATTCACGATAAACCCTCCAAGATAATCATAAAGCACATCCGCGAGTAACATTTAGCCTTGATTTTATTAAGATCGGTTCACTCTATCAAAAGTTATTGTAAATGAACTTAATGCATTCAGATATTTTTTATAGTTTCTCTTTTTTGTTACATTAGATTCCACGCGGATGGAGTCGCGGGTACAGATAGTCTAATATAAATCTAAAAAATTAAATTAAAGTAGTGAAAACAACCCTCTTAAACAAAAAAATAATTTTTCAAATTGGATCATAAATTACGAAGATGTAATTGATGTATTAAACATATAAACTGACTTCAGAACCTCGTATATTTTTAAGTCGGTTAAAAATTATAAAAAAAAGCTAACTTCTACCTTAAAATGGAAATCAAATTTCAGTTATTATCTCTTATTATCTACATTTTATTAATGACTAACTGATACTCGCGACTTCATCCGCGTTGTTTGTTATCGTAATTTTAGGTACAAGTGGTATACATTAAACTTCAGAAATTACAACAATTGTTTTGTTAATATTTTACAATAACGATTTGTTTATCCGTAGCATTTAACTTTTTTTCTACATGTCATAATCCGAATGACCATTGGAAAATATTGTATCGCGGAGATATAGCAAAGTCATAAGGTAATTCAAAAAGAAATATATTTTACATTAAGCTTCTGTTATGTATATTAAAATTATAATAATTTACCGCTTACTATCTTCTTTAATAATATCAGAGACTTTCTCACCAATCATAATGGTTGGTATCGTGGGATCTCCACTGGTAATTATTGGCATAACACTAGCATCAGCTACGCGTTCTACACCGTAGACCCGTAATCTACTATCTACCACAGAGCCCATTGCACAAGTTCCACAAAAACGACCTCTCGGATATAGTAGGCATGAGGAATAGCATTTCCAGTATTCCAAACTATCTTTCTTAAATTCATTACAATATGGTGACGCCAAGTCTATTAACTCGGCCCCTACGCTTTTGAAATGTTTGCTTTTAACAACTCGAACGAAATCTTTTACATACTTTGCAAGATTTTCCAAGTCTTCTTCATTAGAAAGGTATCTAGGAATAACCAGAGGTTTATCTTTAGGGTCTGAACTCTTTAATTCAACTTTACCTTTAGATTTTATTAACATATTGGTAATAATAGAGTTTAATGAGTCCTTTCCTGAAACCTTGCTATAAAATTTGTCGCATATGTCAAAATTATATCTGCATTGATATACGCAATATTTCAAGGATTCTACAGGAGAATCCATATAGAAGTTTACTGATTCGTATTCGGGATGCAATTGTGATGTGTTAAGATTTATGCGCCCATAAGTAGTGGGTGCATAATACTGATGAAAATTCTTCGGAAAAGGCTTTTTATATAATTTATTTAATGCTATTACTACTAAAGTTGCAATGTGATCTTGTAAGTTTTTACCGACTGGCAAATCTTTAACGACTTTAATACCTTTACTCATCAAATGCTTTTTAGGACCTATACCAGATAACATCAATAATTTAGGTGAATTTATAGGTCCTGCGCTAACTATGATCTCTTTTGTAGCTATTAAAGTAATATTTTTGTTACAATTCGTTGTGACTTCTACACCTCGTGCATTTTTGTTTTTGTCTATAATTATTTTATTAACCATAGCGTTTTTCATTACAAACAAATTTTTTCGGTCTTTTATTGGAGTTAAATAAGCGTATGCGGAACTTTGACGAAGACCGTTAGCTACGGTTAACATCAGCTTTGCATACCCTAAAGAGGGCATTCCATTTAGATCTGGTACTATTTGCCGACCAATTTGTTCAAAGCCCTTCAAATATTCGTATGTACGACCACGATCAAGAGAAGCTGTAGTAGTGACTCCAAGGGATCCATTAACACCGTGATACATTTTGTATTTAGAATTAACTACTTCAGTGTCCAATAAACTTTCGCATTTTTTGTAGTAAGGTAAAATATTGTCTGGACTCCATAGGGTGTCATTGATCATAGTAGCCCACTGGACATAATTCGAATGATGACCGTTCGAGTAGTATTCGTGGTTGATTGAGCTTTCTCCGCCGAGCATTTTTCCAGCACTAATTTCATAGTACGGTAGTTGGTGGCACTTCGCCAAGTTTTTATCGTACACAGTAGTATACTTCCAGTCGTTCTCAGAGCCACGCATATAAAGAGGTAAGGTCGGGATCTGAAATTGTAAATAATAATGAGCATTATACAATATTTATATCTCCTATGTAGTTAAAATGATAAATATGGGATATTTGTCTTGAGAACTTTGTTAAGATTATGAAAATATATATATATATAT
>MU159291.1:37812-124723 GCA_015888305.1 Antheraea pernyi | reverse complement strand
TATAATTATATTTTTATTATTTGCAATATATAAATTTGAACTTACAATGCTTTCTAATGGCGGATCTCCACCAGCTTCAATAAGCAATACTTTTACATTCCTATCCTCCGATAGTCTGTTGGCAATCACACAACCCGAAGTACCGCCACCCACGATAATGTAGTCGAAAATTGTACCATCTGAAAATGGATTTACCAAGATTTTTTTGCAATTTCATTGTCTTCCCAAGAATATACACAGAATTAACAATACATTAAAATTAAATCAAAATCACTTTATTTAATTTAGGCTCTAAGACTGCGATTATGAACATCAAAACTGCCACCGGCTCGGAAAACCACCCAGTCATCGAGAAGAACCGGCAAGAAACTCGATCGGATTTATTTTATTTAACACGACTGTACGCTGTACGCTGTAGCCGCGACTTCGTCCGCGTGGAACCTTATGTACAAAACAGTGATTGATAAAATCATCTGAATATATCAAGTCCGTATACTTATCTACTTTTCTATCGTACTTAAGTCGCGTCCTCATTAAATATACAATAACTTTTGATAGATTGAACCGATTTTAATAAAACCAAGACTAAATGTTTCTCGAGGATATGCTTTATGATTCTTGATGAGGTTTTATCATGAATGCGGTACTTTATCAATGATTCTTGATCAAACAAACAGACAGACATACATTTTTTTTTAATTATTTAAATGTATTTTATTATTTATTCCAAGATACCTGCAACAATTATTTGCAAATAAATTAGAGACACGTTATATTGACATTCTTATTCTATGTATAGATTACATATCTGCTGACGTATCTACCTGTGGCTAGAATATAAACAGATACACAGACATAGTTCACTCAAAGTGATCTTACTGTCGTGTTTTTTTTTTATAGTAGCACGGCAAAATGACTGCACTGCGCCTGATGGTAAGCACAGTACAATCCAAAAACAATGGCGACCACCGAGTGACACAGTATCCATCGCCGGTCGCCGCTGTCATGCAGGCCTGTTAAAAGCTGGATATGCACAGGTTGATCCCAAAACGCGACCCGCAAAAGCGAAACACTATGACGGGCTTTTTCGCCATATACATGGTGGTCGCGACCCAGTCAGGCTGTAAAACCCTACCACCCAGCTTTCGCCATTGCCTCGTTCGTTATTCAGCAGGGTGCACCACGTACAGGTGAGGTTGGCTTGGATGTCTCAAGTCTTAGATGTTATTCGACACCCCTTACACCCCCGAATGTAATACGTAATTCAAAGAATATTTTCTCCACTAGTCTCAAGTATTTCTACTGGCAATTAATTGTATATAGAATTGAATCAACAACCCGGTAAGTTCCGTTCAAATCCTACCGCTAATTGTACCTATATTTACATAAATTTCCACCAATTAATATACAATTAATTGCCAGTAGAAATACTTGAGACTAGTGGAGAAAATATTCTTTGAATTACGTATTACATTCGGGGGTGTAAGGGGTGTCGAATAACATCTAAGACTTGAGACATCCAAGCCAACCTCACCTGTACGTGGTGCACCCTGCTGAATAACGAACGAGGCAATGGCGAAAGCTGGGTGGTAGGGTTTTAAAGGGAAGGGGTTGTATAAACTACATAGATAATAAATAGCGTGCGAAAGTATAGATAAAATATGCGGAATAAGGAAGAGGAAATAATACACATAAAAATTAAGAGATGGCGTTACCATTGTCCCCCGGGCTGAAGGGACTTCAGAATAAACAAAGCGTGATCAAAAGTATTAAATTGTAAATTGCGAGAAAGAAAAGCCAGGATTATAACGCTACGCTTCAACAATACATAGATAAAGGCTACCTCCATTTAGAAGTCGATCCCGTGCCCGGTCCCTGTTACTATATTCCACATCACGCTATCTATCGACCAGATAAGATCACTACTAAAACAAGAATTGTGCTAGATGCGAGCTGTAAAACAAGTTCAAATAAATCGCTTAATGATATTTTATATACAGGGCCTAACTTACAGGCTAATATTTTCGATTTGCTCCTGAATCTTCGTCTCTTTGGTATTGCCTTGTCTGCAGACATTGAAAAAATGTACTTTCAAGTAAAATTGAACCCTAAACATCAACCCTTTCAACGTATTCTTTATCGTTTTAACGCTAATGAAGATATCGCGACGTATTCCTTCTCCTCAGTGGCCTTTGGCCTTTCATGTTCCCCCTACCTCGCAATGCGTGTCGTTCGACAACTAGCGAACGATGAACGCGCGCGCTGGCCTGCTGCCGCCTTTACCACTGAGCGACATTTTTATATGGATGATTATATTTCTTCTGTACCGTCCGTCGATGAAGCCGAACAATTATACCATGAACTCACTCAACTTTTTAAAGCAGGCGGGTTTAATCTTGTTAAATGGGTTACCCATAATAGTGAATTAAGGAAACGCATTCCTATAGACCAACAGCCCCCTGACGTCCTTCTATTCAATGAAGACACTAGTGTCAAGATTGTAGGACTTCAGTGGAAAACCCAGGAAGACGTGTTTTATTTCAAGGTTAACGCTAGCAATTCCGCATGTACTAAACGCACTATACTCTCAGTAACCGCGAGACTTTTCGATCCGCTTTCATTACTGGGCCCTGTCACCACGCTGTTAAAATTATTAGTTCAAGATTGCTGGAAACTTCAATTAGACTGGGATGATGAGGTTCCTGTACACATTAAAAATCAATGGACACAATTTCAAAATGAACTTCATTTATTACAGAACATAAAAATTCCACGCCATATAGGTATTTTTACACATTCAAAAAATATCACTTTGATAGGCTTCGCAGACGCAAGTGAAAAATGTTATGGCGCTGCAATCTATATTCGAATTAGCCAGGGTGCTAATGACGTAGGTCAAGTAATGCTGCTTTGTTCAAAATCTAAAGTGGCTTCGGCGAACAAAACTATCACCTTACCACGCCTTGAGCTCTGCGCAGCACTCCTGTTATCAAACTTAGTGGTAGCTGTACGCGACTCCATCAGTGAACGCGTTCATATAAATGAAATAATTGTTTTTTCGGACTCCACCGTTACACTTTCGTGGATCTACTCTCCGCCATATCGATTTCAAACATTCATTGCTAATCGCATTTCCGCTATTAATGAAAACTTGCCAGCCAAACATTGGTTTCATATCTCTGGAAATGAAAATCCAGCGGACATTATTTCGCGACCTGTGATGCCGAGTAAACTCGTCAATAACTGTTTATGGTTTCATGGTCCATCGTGGCTCACTAGCCCGTTTAATACATGGCCAATACGACGTGCTCATACACAATCCCTTAATGAACTTCCAGAAGTTAAAATATCCACTCTCGCTGCTCAAATTGTTAAAAACGATAACCAAAGTTCAGACGTTCTATATGACTTGTGTAATCGCATGTCTAAGTGGAATAAATATATTCACGCAGTAGTTTATGTTTTAAGGTTTGCAAAATTATTAAAATCACGCCAGTTAATATCAGTGCAAGATATAGAAATTGCTGAAAAATACGTTATTCGAAGTATTCAAAAAAGACACTTCAAGAATACGAACATTCCCGCTTTACAAAAATTAAATTCATTTATTGACCATGATAATATACTTCGTGTAGGCGGACGCTTAAGTAACGCTCAATTGAACTTTTCTGAAAGACATCCCATCATTTTACCGGCAAAGGATCCTATTGTTCATTTATTAGTTGACCACGCTCATATTTTAAACGCTCACGCCGGCCCTAGCTTACTTCAAGCTTTGCTAAGGCAAAATTATTGGATTATTTCCGCGAGAAATATGTTGAGAAAACGCATCCGAAATTGCAACGCTTGTTTTAAAGTAAATCCAAAGAGTACTAATCCCATTATGGGAGAGTTACCCCACTTTCGAGTAAGTGACGTTAAAGGTTTTGTTTTCACGGGTGTTGACTACGCAGGCCCGTTTTATGTAACACCTTATCGTCGCCGCGGTGTAAAAAGCATCAAATCATATCTTTGTTTATTTATTTGTTTGACTACGAAAGCTTTACATTTAGAGTTGGTTTCCGATTTGACCTCTGAAATGTTTCTAGCAGCTTTTAAACGCTTTATAAGCAGACGCGGACCCGTTTCAATGATTTTGAGTGACGGAGGTACTAATTTCGTAGGCGCTAAGAGAAAACTTGACGAATTACACGCATATTTAATGTCAGATACATATAATGAATATCTCGATCAAAATTTAGCAGACTTGCATATTCAATTTAAACGCAACCCTCCTTTTGCATCGCACTTCGGTGGTATATACGAGAGCCACATAAAATCGGTTAAAACGCATTTGAAGAGAGCTATAGGTACTCAGATCTTAACATATGAAGAACTAAGTACAGTTTTAGTTCAAATCGAGGGAATTCTCAATAGTCGCCCGCTATGTACTCTTAGTTCCGATCCGACGGAACTAGAGGCGCTAACACCGTCTCATTTTCTAAATGTAACGCCTTTAAAATATTTACCTGCGGAAAATGTTCAGAACGTACCCGATAATAGACTAACTCGCTACCAATTGCTAAACAAACTGGTGCAATCCTACTGGCATAGATGGAGATTAGAATATTTGACCTCACTTCAAAGCAGGCAGAAATGGAATACTCCATCTAATCCTGTACGAAAAGGACTTGTAGTCATCATAAAGGATGATAATTTACCTACGATGAGCTGGCCAATTGGAATTATCATAGACCTATTTCCGGGTAAAGATGGTGTCAACAGAGTCGCCAAAATTAAGACAAAAACTGGTCATTATGTTAGAAGTGTTCACAAACTCTGTCCGCTTCCGCTTCAATAAACTCAATTTTTATTTTTTTTCAATATTACTTTGTTATATATATTTTTTTTTTTTCTTTCTCGCAATTTACAATTTAATACTTTTGATCACGCTTTGTTTATTCTGAAGTCCCTTCAGCCCGGGGGATAATGGTAACGCCATCTCTTAATTTTTATGTGTATTATTTCCTCTTCCTTATTCCGCATATTTTATCTATACTTTCGCACGCTATTTATTATCTATGTAGTTTATACAACCCCTTCCCTTCCCAAAAAGAACGGAACGCAAATCGCCGCTCGCGCCGCCCTTCCTCTTCTACGGCTAACGATCCAAGCGCCCGCACGCAATTACGCAAAATCGATAAAAAATAGTGATTTATTGGATTATCTATTTATGAACATTTACCGGGACGACAGTATATATGTTATGTGGTGATTGTGGTGGAACGCAGAACCAGCCCAGAATTGAATCAACAACCCGGTAAGTTCCGTTCAAATCCTACCGCTAATTGTAGCGGGCGCTTGGATCGTTAGCCGTAGAAGAGGAAGGGCGGCGCGAGCGGCGATTTGCGTTCCGTTCTTTTTGGGAAGGGAAGGGGTTGTATAAACTACATAGATAATAAATAGCGTGCGAAAGTATAGATAAAATATGCGGAATAAGGAAGAGGAAATAATACACATAAAAATTAAGAGATGGCGTTACCATTAATGAAGCTATTAGGGTTAAATAAAAAATAAGGATTTACCTTTAATGCATGCATCTTGCGGCCAAAATGAAGCTGTAAGTTGAAGAGCGGCAATAATTTTCAATGCTTTCTGTACCTCCTTTATAAATGCTAGAGCTTGCTTAGCGTTCATATACATGGTTATCTGAAACTACGCAGAATTAATTGTATATTCTATTCCATTAATAGGCGTATCATCAAACTAATAATTTATCCATCAATCGATTATATGTCTACTTACTCAATCAAGCATGATCGCAGAATAGAGAATGAAAGAAGAAAAATTGAAATATAATTTCTAAAAATCGAAAAACAATTTCTACCTAAGGAAACGAAGTATTTGAACTCTTAGTATTAATTATAAGTCATCTCCAAGAGCGTGAGAAGATTCCTCAAAATAAAATATGCGTAAACCTTAATCATTATTTTTTTCCATATCTCGACTGCACTTTATGCTATCATATCGTACGAACTCAGGAATAACTCAAAGCTGAGCAGAGAACTGAGCACTTTACAATTGTGCATATTGCGATTTAATTGTAACTCACACCGGTGAGGATGTACGGGTCACTAAAGTTAAATTTTGTAGAAATATCAATTTTTTTGTTTGTTAAAGCTATAGGAACTATGGTAACGAGATGTTTGTAGGAAATTTAATTTTCTATTGGAAATCTTTTAACCAATATCTCAAGTCACTTTTTTGGGATATTGAACGTTTACTTTTTTGTAGCATACAATTGTATTATTTGGATTATTGAGTTAAATATTTAAAAAAATATGTTATGTTATTTATTACGCAACTTTTCAATTCGTTATTTATTTTTCAAGGTGTGAGTAAAGAAAATGATTATAAGAATTATCCTGAATAGTTTTATGATATACTAGCTCTATATTAAAAATTATAAAATTGTAAGACTATGTACAATTACAGAAACGCTTTTTAAAGACAATTGTAAGTACGACGCGAACGCCACTAAAAGTAACATGAAACGTGTACAATAGATATATAAATACAAAAAGCGTGCCAAATGAGGTTTGTCATCAGCAACACATTGGGAACCTTAACCCACCATATAACTACCTCAGTGCTCACTTACACTGTACAAGGAACTATCGAAACAATAACTTAAAATATTATTATTAAGATTTACATTTACATTATATTTAATATAAATTGCCATTATTATAATTAGGATTTTGTGACTATACAAAAAATAAACGCTTGTCTGTTCCGCAAGAATTTGTATTATGGAACACTTTACGTAATACGTTTACAATGTAAGATCTTTTTAGGAAAACCTCTATATCATTAATGTTATTAATAATTATAATGTCAAAGTGGAAACAATAAGCTGATAATGATTTCTCTTATTAAAAATAAAAAATGAGTTTAAATCTTGCTAAATTTCATGCAAACAAACTCGCGGGTAACAGCTAGTCTAAAATAGAATAACCTCAATTACTTTTTATTAGGTTCGCTATCTACCAGTGAAAATCCCGTGAAAATCGATGTAACCGTTTTGATGATAGCACAGCGGCAAAGCCACGGTTAAAAGCTAGTCTAAATTAAATTAGTTTTGATAAGGTCCGCTATCTGCCAGTGAAAGTCCCGTGAAAAAAGTTCTAACTGTTTTGGAGATAGCACTGCGGGCAAAGCCACGGTTAACAGCTAGTATAAACTAAAATTGCTTAAATTACTTTTTATAAGATCAGCTATCTGCCAGTGAAAGTTATGTGAAGATCGATCGAACCGTTTTGTAAGTAGTATTGCGGGCGAAGCCACGGTTAACAGCTAGTATGAACTAAAATTGCTTTAATTACTTTTTATAAGGTCAGCTATCTGTCGGTAAAAGTTTCGTGAAGATCGGTTGAACTGTTTTGAAGATAGTATTGTGGGCGAAGCTACGGTTAACAGCTAGTCTAAACTGATCATAGACTAAATTACTTGCTATGATGTCCGCTATCTGCCAGTGAAAGTCCCGTGAAAAAAGTTCTAACTGTTTTGGAGATAGCATCTTTAAAATGGTTGGACCGATTTTCACGGAACTTTCACCAGCAGATAGCGGACATCATAGCAAGTAATTTAGTCTATGATCAGTTTAGACTAGCTGTTAACCGTAGCTTCGCCCACAATACTATCTTCAAAACAGTTCAACCGATCTTCACGAAACTTTTACCGACAGATAGCTGACCTTATAAAAAGTAATTAAAGCAATTTTAGTTCATACTAGCTGTTAACCGTGGCTTCGCCCGCAATACTACTTACAAAACGGTTCGATCGATCTTCACATAACTTTCACTGGCAGATAGCTGATCTTATAAAAAGTAATTTAAGCAATTTAGTTTCGTGAAGATCGGTTGAACTGTTTTGAAGATAGTATTGTGGGCGAAGCTACGGTTAACAGCTAGTCTAAACTGATCATAGACTAAATTACTTGCTATGATGTCCGCTATCTGCTGGTGAAAGTTCCGTGAAAATCGGTCCAACCATTTTAAAGATAGTATTGCAGACGAAGCCGCGGTTAATAGTTAGTCTAATTTAGAGTAGCCTAAGTAATCCGCTGTAATTTCAGCTATCTGCCAGTGAAATTCCTATCAAAATCGGTTCAGCGGATTCGGAGATTAGTCGGAACAAACAGACAGGCAGGCAGAGAGACAGACAGACCGACAAAAATTTAAAAAATTGCATTTTTGTTATCTGGAGCATGTATACTTTCATAGCCAATCAGTCAAAATTTTTTATTTCGATATTACTTATATTATATATATACTTATATATTATACTTATATATTACATACAGACACTCCATTTTTGTTATATGTATAGATAGAAGACAGACTAGCTTCTTCTCGCGTGGAATAGTTACTTTGGGTTAACGCTAACCTGCAGCGCAAGCTTTCAAAAGGAAAAAAATCCGATTTGAAACGTTCTTTATTGTTGCTCCGCTTCTATATTCTTAGCATGATGGATGATATATAATCTTTCTCGATAAATGAGCTATCTAACACTGAAAGAATTTTTCAAATCAGACCAGTAGTTCCTGAGATTAGCGCGTTCAACCAAATTAACTGACGGACGCTGTC
Organism: Antheraea pernyi; assembly: GCA_015888305.1. Classification (NCBI taxonomy): domain Eukaryota; kingdom Metazoa; phylum Arthropoda; class Insecta; order Lepidoptera; family Saturniidae; genus Antheraea; species Antheraea pernyi. Next base: position 116,096 of record MU159291.1, on the reverse strand, counting down.
CTGCCTTGGTAATAAAAAAATCCTTAAATGTCAATAGCAACGCTACCACCGGGTACAATCTAAACCATTGTCGGATTCACTGGAGCACGCACACAAAATTTCATCAAAATCGGTCCAGCCGTACAGGAGGAGTTCAGTGAAATACAGACGTACAGAAGAAATGTATATATAGAGATAGTATAGATAGAAAATTCATTAATGTAATATATATTTAAACGAAGAACAAATACGCTAGCTATATTAAAATTAATGAATTACCAATAAATATGATTAAAATATTTTATAAATTAAAAAAAAAAAAGTATACTATTTTATACTACATTAAAAAAATCGCAATAAAGAACAGAAAATATATTTTTTGACTCAATAATATATTAAAATTGAAGGCTACAATTAAAATTAGAAAAAAAAGTTATTGCTCAATATAATGAGAAATATCGATCTTAAGGATTTAGTTTAAAAGACTTTTTAGTAATAAGTTAAATATCCTACGAATGTTCAATCATTAACGAATGAACAACAAAAAAACAAGAAATTTCTATAAAGTCTAAATTTAGTGACCTATATAGCCATGTACAGTTAAATTGCGACGCGTAATATTGTAAAGCGGTCAATCCTGAGTAATTCCTTAGTTCGAACGATTTGACGACATAAAGTGCCACCGAGCTATAAAAAAACTTCAAAAATAGTAATCAAAATTTACGTTTATATTATATGGAAACAGTCACACTCTCGGAGAGTACTTAAAGTTAAGGGTTAAAATTATCAATTTTATTTTTCAAATATATACAACAAAATTTTAATTCGAAAGCGAAAAAATAGTCGTTTAAAAAAGCCCCTACTATACACCAGTAGTTTCGGTCTTCATTACTTACCCGTGTAACGACAGTACGGCGACTGGTGGGATACGAGTTCACCTTTCAATATAATTTGACTTTTAAAACTATTTTGTAATTGTTACCAATGAGGACAAATAGACTAGTTTTTTTTTTTAACTTTAGTTTTGGCAACCAATCTTTTAGATTATTACTGCCATTGTCAAGTAGATAATAGTATTTCAAGTTCTACTTTCATTCCATTTTGGCAACCAGTCTTCTAGTAGACCATCATTGCCATTGTCAAGTTTCTTGATATAATTTCAATGAACTAACAAGATGGTGGCCTACTTGTTAGAACTTTCCATGGAATTTTTGTGGCATCTCAGAATTCATGGTCCGTGGCATTATTTTCCATTCACTTCACTTATGCACAATAAACAAACTATATTACATAAAACACCACCAATTTTATACAATATAGAGTCAAGTAACACAAGATTATGAATAAAAAATAAAATCCACTACATGACAGACCAAGATCCCGCCAAAAACTCTATAGACTAGTTAATAATAAGTATTTACCTATGAAATTGCCGTTCTGCAGTACTGGCCATTTCAAATTAAAATTATTTTTGTTTGGCTAAGAATTCTAATTCAAATTTATTTTATTAAAAGTAGTCATTTGTTTATTGATTACTTTATTATTTATTTTATTTATTTATTTTTATTTATTAGTTTATTACATTTTCATCACATTTCGTCGTGGCAGCAACGTTGACTTCAAATATATTATTAGGTAGCGCGAATATCATTTTTTTTTTGTATTTAATTTGGTTAATTTAATAATTCAGTTATTTCTTCATTCTTAGTGCCCATAAATATATCTAATTTCTAATAGGTATAATAAATCGGTTCCAATTTCACGAAAATACGTAGAGACGAAGTGCGTGAAAATCAAATAATCGATATTTCACCCACTTAGGGGTTCAAATTTATACGTGACCACCTCTGAATATAACCAATTCAAATGAAAAAGAATCATTATAATCGGTACATAATTGACAGGGATATCGATTAACATATATAAAAAAAAAACATACAATTAAACGTAGCAACCTCCTTTTTCGAAGTCAGTTAAAAAATAGAGTAAACCATCATCCCAGTTTCTATATATTTTATGGATCCGATAATAAAAGAAGGGAATATATTAGTTGGATAAGATTACAAAGCCTCAAGGCACATCAATGATTACCGTTCCGTAAATTTTCGAGTTCTTATTATAAAGCTATTGTTTCGAAGACTCGCACATTGTTTCTGGTGATGAAACGGACGCGAGAAATTCAGAATGAGTAGTCTTTAGGACACTCATTACTATTCAGACTGAAGTCCAAACCAATGAAGTCATGTGAATACTCAAAAAAATAATGATTCCGATATTTGAGTGTTCAAATAGATAAACAGTTATACAAAATAATGTTATATTTTGTTATAGTTTCTATATATCACTCGTACTGTATGTGGTAGAGCCACGCCGAAGCTATTACTGGTTGCAGCACGAATGGGTCGGCTCGCCCGGAGTAGTACCACCCTCTCACAGAAAACCGACGTGAAGTAATAGTGCTTCAATTGTTGCGTTTCGTTCGGTCAGTGAGAGCGCCGGAGGCACCCCTCCCCTTCCCCTCCCCCTATCTCCCTCCACCTCCTCCTCCCCCAAACACAGGCTGGCAATGCACCTGCGACTCTCCCTGGTGTTGCTAGTGCCTATGGACGGCGGTGATCACTTACCACCAGGTGACCTACCTGTTTGTTTGCCTCCTACGATATAAAAAAATGGGTTTTACCAAATATTTTAGATATAATGGTTCTATTGTGTTGTGTATGAAAGAAAAAAGATGCGTATTTTTGAAGTATTGGAATGAATATTTCTATCTTCAGTTAGAAGTACCTTCATTTTACACGTTCGCTATTAAGCATCTTCTAAAATATAAAGTAGCATTTTAAATCCAATAGCATTTGTAACATAACGCATTTAAATCAGCTACACTGTCACTTATAATTTGCTATTATATGCAAACACAAATCGTTAGAATATAAAAGGCCTACATTCTGCCTCTCCTTTTAGTAAGCTTGTAATTTAAAGACCACTGGATTATATTAGTACATAGTTGCATTCTCTAGTGAGGTCTATGTTATATTTTGTTACGTTGCGAAAGCAAAATTAAGTATTTGGTTACAAGTGAATTGAAACGATATTTTCGACTGCAAGTAAATTCTTTTACAATTTTAAAACATTACGTACAACAGTTATAATTATTTTTATTGAGATATATTCTTGTTTACAGAACGTATTTACTGTTTAAATTGTTTAAAAAATGTTTTCAGCGGTGGGTGATAGCAGCTGCAACCGTGGCTGCAACACAGTCTTTAACTACAGATTAGCATTATACATATATTGTCAACATAGATAATATTAATTGTTTGTTTAATTACATAAATAGATTTATAAAATTGAAGATTAATTATAAACTTTAAATATTATATTTATATCCACAATTGAGTAAGATTTTTAAATAAAACATAAATTATAAACAGATTCTCAACTGTAAATATATCATCCTACATATAACTGGGGGCTAATTTGACATTTAAAAAAAAACAAACATAATGCAGCACTGTTTAGAATAGAAATTACTAGAAAGGATACTTGCATTGTATTGCCTGTATTGGAAACCTTATTTTTATATCTAAATGACAATGACCGGTTTTAAGAGTCCAATCAAATTAAAATGAAAAACATACAGTTGTGAATACACTATTTATTATTTTATATGTACAAAAACCGAATCCTAAAAGAAACTTGTTAGAGTTAAATGTAAATCCAGTTTTATGTTTTTTAAACGATCGAAAAAAAGCAATTACCTAATACTTATACCTAATTCCTACTAATAGGAAATATATTTTAATAGGCTGGCAAGAGTTTTAATTGTAAAACACGTGTATTTCAAGGCCTTTAAACTTGTAATACAATTTAGATAAACCTACACACTAATAACATTTTATTATAATTAAAATATGTACAGTCTTGTAAGTTTATGTAAAAGACAATAAATAATTAGATAACATTAATTAATTTCTATAATACAGTGTTTATTCAACAGCTAATTGATACCAACAACTTCGTCTGCATTATCTTGTGCATGTCTATCACATTGTTTGTCACACTTCTCTACGGCGAGAAATTGCACACTGTTGAACGCGTAGTTATAAAATCGTTGTATTTTAATATTGTAATAACTATGTATGAAATGAAGATATCATTAAGTCCAATAAAGAGAGATTTTTATAAAATATGAACTAAATTAATTGATCTATATACTCTATATAATGCAACAGTATACAATAATCACCCATTTAAATCAATCAGTGCGCAACGATTGCCTCCTGGGGCAAGATTAATTCACTTAATTATTTTTCATATCGAATAAAAAATTTTTATTACATCCTTAAAGTTAAAAATCTCAAGTGTCTATCCACGCTTCTAGGTATGTGTCTTTCTACGTGAGGATCAAACGCTCGTCCTAAATACTCTAAAACTTTACCGTTGAGCAATTTTGGAGCATTCACAGCCCATATGTAATCCAAATGGTTGAATTCTGGATCAGGCACCATATACATATCTTTTTTAGTGTCCAAGGTATCATATAACATTTTTACATCATCTTCGCTTGAAAGCAAATCGTTTTTCGACCAAAATAATGATATCGGTAAAGTTATCTTACTTAAGTCGTATTCAGGCGGCGTTGCTGAATTATAAATCTCAATGTTTTTGTCAGATCCGTAATCGAACTGTTGGAATTTACCTCCAGAAAGGATTTCTTGAGCAAAATGGACTATCGTTTTCCACGAAGTCCCTGTTCCCAAATGAGATAAAAATACAGGGAGGAGTGTTTTGTTAAATTGCTTCTCGTTAAACCCGCAGATGTAGAAAGCTACGTTCTTGCATACATCAGTATCCATCGTTTCTAAACTACACGAATTAGTAACCTTCCCGAGAGCTGAATTCTTTGGAACAAACTCGTACGATTTATAGAGGGTCTCCATAGTAGCTACGGTGCTTGTGATGGGTGCGAGAGTTTTTATCGGTGATTTTATATTTGCTAAGTATACCACAGGAGCTAAAGCGAATCCCGCCGTCAATTTGTGATTATATTCTGGGCGTAGTGTCAACATAGCAAAAAGTATCGTTGTTCCCATAGAGTGTCCAATATAAGTAATTTTAGTGCCTGTTCCTTTAATATCAACAATGTATGCAGGAATGTCATGTTGAGCGACGTCATGCCATGAAAAGTTCCAGTATGATTCTGAATCTATTTCCAGGTGGGTGTGTTCTCTAGAATATGTGTTACCTCTTATGTTAGACATCCAAACGTCGTAGCCTGCATCAGCTAAAATATATGCTAATGCTTTCTCTGGGCCATTGAGCAGCCAATCAATAGAACTTGCGAATAAACCGTGTTGTAGAAGTACAGTCTTTGACGGAATTTCTCTTCCGTTTCTTGATCTCGGAATTCTATGAATATTTAATACATAACCTTGAGAGATTACGGTGTGCGTTTCACATTTGTAACCATTTCGTGCTATTATCGCTGGAGCTGTCAATATTTCTTCAGGGTTTTTTAAAGAAAGTTCACCCTTATCTTCGGATACAAAGGACCATGTTACAGGGACTTTTTTACCGCTTTCTTTAACTTGGTTAATATAATCACTCATATCACCTTCTATTTTCTTTTTTTGTTCTTCAACGAAATTTAGAGCTTCATCATAGTTTTTACTCACCACCTTTTCCATTTCATTCTTTTGATCAACGAAAAACGATCGGACAGCTTCTGTTTGTTCCTCAAAGAATATTTGGAACGGCCATGACATCTGTTGTGTCATAGGTGTGAGTATTGTTATTAATAAAATTGTAACGTATGTCTTCATGTTTGTATAGTTTAAACAGAACTGAATATGATAAGTGGTAATGGAATTTATAACAGGAGAATCGCTGATCCAGGAGGTCAAGTAAAGACGTCAATAAAAATGATATCATTACATTACTGCGAAATGATAACAAAACTTATATCCATTGTTTATATTCAAAATTAAACGTCTGTAATTTTCAATCAAGATGTCATTAATTACCGTATTTACCAATATTTTGTGACAAATAAATAGTTACACCATTTTACTCGCCGTATTTTTTATATTATCAAGTTGGCAATTGGCGTGCAGTCCATCAAATTTTAATTAGATATTACTACCTATAGCTATGTATTACACAACCAAGTTAAAATGATCCAATTATTGGGCTAATCATAATAATAAACTTCTGCTGAGTTTCTTAGAATACCGAGTTTGTTGGAGTATCTGAAACCTTTCAAACAGCGTAAAATTTACTATTTTACGGTTCTTCCGCAGTCGAATGTTTGTACGCGTTTTCTATTGCTCTTAAAATATATTTTTTAAATAAGAAACCTCCTTTCACATAATAGTGCATTGTTATTGTTGAATTTTATTTATGTTTGTAAATGCTTCATTTCTTTTAAAAACTGGTTCCAGAATATTGGAAATGCTAAGTATTTTCTCATATTTAATTACTTTTTCAATTGTCTCATACCTTATCTTCCATTTTTAGGTAAAGTGTTTTGCAATTCAAATAAATTTTGTATTTATTAGTTGTTGTCTTTGGTTACTTATTTTTGTTTATATATTACGGTATATGAATACTGTACTTTTCAAAATATAAATTTATAATAGTCTAAACTTTACTTTCCTAATATATACTTTCCTAAAAATAATGTTATATTTTGTTATAGTCTCTATATATCACTCGTACTGTAGGTGGTAGAGCCACGCCGAAGCTATTACTGGTTTCAGCATGAATGGGTCGGCTCGTCCGGGGTAGTACCACCCTCTCATAGAAAACCGACGTGAAGTAATAGTGCTTGCATTGTTGCGTTTCGTTCGGTCAGTGAGAGCGCCGGAGACCAACCCTTCCCCCAAAGGGTGGCAACGCACTAGCGACTCCTCTGGTGTTGTTAGTGTCCATGGACGGTGGTGATCACTTAACATCAGGTGACCCACATGTTCGTTTGCCACCTATGACATAAAAAAAAATATATATTCTAGGATAAGAAGGTAAACCAAAGGTAAAAAACAATTTTTTTACCAGCAATAGATGACATTTACGTTACATCGTCTATCTTTTTATATAATTTATAGATCATAGTAATTACGTTCGACCGTACAACAGATGCAACACATACGATTTTAGCTCATACATGTCATGTTACTGGACCAACCGCTTAATATCAGTAATCAAGCGAGGTGGTAGAGTGTGCCCGACTGGAATGCTATAACTATGCAATACGCATAACCCTGTCACAGTAACGCACCTTTGGTTAACCAAGGTTCAAGACCAGCTAGTATTAACTCAGAGACTATGATGCTTGCATGCAGGCATGAAGTAGAAGTTTATGCAGTATATGCATAAATAGTTTAAAAAAAAATGATTAGCAAAATCGTATAGTTTTTATGTATGTTCATGTTCAAATTGACGGTTTCTAGATTTATTCCTCTCTTAACGAAGTGTAGATGGCTTCTTATCTCTTGTGGTGTGTTTATACAGACAATTCTACTATTATATTATTAAACCTAAGCTAACTAACATGTGTTGTCCAGTCTCTATCAAATACGTGACCATATGTCTTACATATCGGCCCAAATATTTTAAGATTTCATTTTCTCTTGCCATAACTTAGAGAGGATATGATTTGATTTAATATAAATATATTATATTTATATTAATAAATTGATTTATAAAATGTTGAAGTTTCCTTAATTTTTTAAGTAATTAATATAAATCGTGCGACAGGCAGTCTGTTCCAGATAACTTACACAAAAAAAAAGATAATATTACAAACGCGTGCGTCATCATTCACTGGAGTTCAACTAGAGATAGCTTTTGGAATAAAGATAATACCGTTTTTTTGGACACGAATATAATTTTATCTCGATCATTACGAGGAAACGCGGTCGTCGTGACATTTGAGTATTAGATTCAAAGAAAAATCCATTTCCATCGCGCTATGTCTGAAATACTGAATGGAACGCGAGAGAGGCAATCGAAGTTTACGTCGATTATATCTATACAAATCGAAATCATAGTTTCATATTTCTCAATTGCCTCCTTCAAAACTGAATTCGATTATTCGTAAATTTGTGTAAAACTGCTATAGAACTGGGAAAATTTAACCTTTTAAAAAGTACATTTATGGAGAAAATCTAAATATAGGAATACGGCTGTGGTCACTAAAGATGTGTACAATAGAACTCTACGCGGATGCTCATTGGCGCGCGTTATATACCCTTGAATAAAGGAGGGTGGACAACTCTGACGTCTTTACTCGAAAGATTCGATGAAGTTTGCGACGGGCTATCTTTAGAAAACCATAGTATTTCGTTCCCACCGTCGATGAGAATTCTATGTTTTTTCGTATCGAGTTGGCATACAATGTTGTACACTATTTGCTTTTTGGGATTTGGTTAATTACAAGCTCTTACTGAAATGTCAGTCATTTTAGCAGGTTAGTAGTATAAGGATGACAACTTCGTATAGCAATTAGGTTGTCTTAATGAGCAATGTATATTCCTTAACACTGTCAGTGTGTCAGTAACAGATCCTCGTTTCAGAACGATAATTGCTGTTCTTCGGTTGTATCATAGTAGCACGACATAGTAATTGCATTAACAGATTTTCTGACAGTTATCATTATCATTCAAAAGAGTCTCAGAAAAGTCAACGTAGATATCCTAAGAAGGAGTTTTCGGCTGATTACATTGGTAATGACTAAATACTGACTAAACCTTATGAGATATATAAATATAATGTACTAGAGAACTGTACATCTGAAAATTGCCTACAGAAAATATATACAGACATTGCCTACAGAAAATAGCAGGTCTCTGTTTAAAAAAAATTATATCATAGGAGGCAATCGAACAGTTGCAGCACCAGATGTTAAGTTATCACCACCGTCCATTGATACTAGCAACACCATGGGAGGAGGAGGAGAAGGGAAAGGAAGGTGGGCTTCCGGCGCTCTCACTGACCGAAAGAAATGTAGCAATGCAAGCACTGTTACTTCACGTCGGTGTTTCTGTGAGAGGATGGTACTACTCCGGGCGAGCTGATCCATTCATTCTGAATCCATTTATAGCTTTAGCGTGGCTCTACCACCTACAAGAACCTCTTCTGGAAGGAATATATGGGCATAACCACCACGCCAGCCCACGCTGTATTGGCTATTTCAAACTCTGAGAACTGAAAAGTTAGGTTTAGGTTTCCTAACGATGTTTTCCTTCACCATCAGCCCATAGTGTTACCAATTTAAATTAGTAAGCGTACGTGAATTCCGAAAAAATCATTTGTACATGCCGGGATCACTCGATTCACACAAATTTCTTTTTTAAGTTATACTTCTTTTGGCGCGTTAGGGAAAAATAATGAGAGTAAATTTTAATATAAACACACCGTCACGAAAAACCGACACCCTGAAGTTAGCTATAGTCAACTTTTTCTACTGTTAGTGTCGTTTTTACTACAAACGTAGAATAAAGCGAAAGATATAATTTTTGAAAAGATTTTTATCTTGTTACGCCAAAGAAGTATAACTTCTAAGGCGTGTACTTAAGTACACATATTTTACTTCTATTTTGGTTACTATTTTTTACACTTACAAGTTGACCATGGACCTTTATCCAGTTAAATGTTTTAGTTACTTTGGATATTCAATGTAGAGTAAAACATCATATCAATGAACCTTTTAGTATCATAGATTTCAAATTACGCCCACCAAAAATACTCTTACGAAGCTTCTTTACGATTCTCAACCAGTCTATCGGCGATACTTCTTGTAGTTTAAATAAAAATACTTGGATTGTTACAAAAGCTAATTCTTTAATCCATGTCACATGTAACATTTTTTCTGACTATTTTTGTTACAATGTTAACCTAATGAGCCAGCTCCTGAGAACAACAAAAAGCTGCTACATTTCTATTTCTTTAATGAGCGACAAAAAATAAGCTTAAATAGTTTAGAAACTTATGATCTGACATTTGTACATCGTATCCTTGCGAAAGCGGGGCGGATCGCTGGTCTGAATTACCAAAACATCTAAACATTAAAGTTCATAACCCTAGATATATATAAAAGAAAAAAATAAGTTCCGCGAATAACACATTATAGTAGTGCATTAAGATATCGTATCAGAGGAACGATATAAAAGGTCAGATAGTGACAGAGTTGTTATTCATTAATTACACAATGTCATTGTATTAAATCTTTGCTTCCGATAACAAACTGGACACAAGAATTTAAACCATAAGAATCGCGCGTCCTAACAGTCCATTTATCCCTGGGATAGGATTTTTAAATCGGTGGTGATCCTGCAAACAAAGAACGTAAGGATGCAAATCCACGATAGTGTTTCACATGCTGCAGTAGAAATATCCAGACACACCAACACCTGTGTTTATTATACCGAAGTGACTAACGACAGTTAAGTAAAATAATAACAATTGTTGCTCACATTTACAACGATTATTAACATGATTAATAAAATAAATGAAAACTAAAAAAAGGTGCCGACCAAAAGTCTGCAGAAATAAAGAAGAAGAAAAAATAACCTATGCCTTTATGTTATATCCATTAAATTTCACTAACCTTTAAAGCATCTTGAAGGTCGTAGAATGTATACAATGTAATTTAATTTAAGTATTGAGTTAATGCACCAGAGAATGGAAGAAAACGATGTGGGGACGCCTGATCACTAAAAAAAACAAGACGTCTGATGGATTAGAATTAGCAGAAATACAGATTGTAAAATGGCCATGGTATAGAGACGGTATTGGTATACGGTATCAAACTCACCCGTTTTAATGAGTAGTCTTAATAAACCACGCGAGCCTGATGGCGTGGGTGTGATACCCATGATGAGCTGCCCCAAGAAAAAAAGATCGAGGCGATCATAAGGACTACCGACAGAAGTAAGAATCCAAAGAAATGGAATAAATGTGTTCTTTTTAAGAAATAAATTTTTGAGTCAATCATATTCTAAATTATTTAGATTACATAATTTGTAAATTAGAATTATTAACTACTTATTATTAGTCTCGTTATCACATCAATTGGCTCTCTGACAATAATTATATAATTTTTATATAGTTTATCAATTAATGAAACATATGATAGGCTGCAAAATATTAATATTGCACGTACACAGGCCACTACGTGTACTACTACGTGTCGCTAGTCTGGTTCAAGAGCAATACATAACGAGCATGTCGAGCTTATCGGTAACGCGTCACAAGCATGTCAAAGTCATCTGTAATAAACACATCAGTTTTTCTCTTACCACAATCACTCAATACGGCTAAAAAGTTTTCACTTAAAATAGGTATTTAACATGGGAAATTAGTCAACTGCAAATTTCTCGGAATTCAAAACAGATAATATTTTGATTAACTATAAACTTCCTTCGTGGTAAAATATATGCTAATTTTGACTACGGAGACGTTACTACCACATCTATTTCTATTGCTAAATGGCAATGTATTTATAATGTTATGCTCGATTTTGGAGTTGTTCGAGACGAGGACTTTCAGAGCAGTAATTCATTATTCACTCTTATTAATTAAGGCTGCGATCTTTTTACTGATAATTATAAATATGGATTACTAGCTTTTGTTCATGCCTTCACTCGCTTTAATGCAGATGTGATCAATCCCACGGGAGCAGTATATTTTTCTGGGTAATAGATACCTATGTCCGTTTCTGTATTCCTAAGAACATGCATATCAAGTTTCATTTAATTGAGTAGTTAGGGTGTGAGAGTGTAATAAATAAACAAACTCACTTTTGTATTTAGAATGCGGGGTAGATGCGACTCGCGTCCGTAGGAAGCGTACTATCATTCCCCTGCACGTGCTCCCTGGATGGTGTTAAAGAATAACAAATGTTTAGGCCGCTGCACTGTTCCATGTAAATTGAATCATTGAATCAGTTAAATATGAATATATTGGTTAAGATACCAAAGGAAATAAAAAAACAGCACCAGTGACAGAATAGTTAAGGGGTAATACTAGATTAGCCTGGTATGGGCATGTTATTAGGATAAAAATAGAAGACTATTGAGTTGAATATTAAAGAAGAAGTAGGAAGTATAGGAATAGACGAAAACCAATGCAATACGATGGATGAATATATGTATTACGTGTTGCGAATCATGAGATGATAGGTAATAAAGTAGAGTGGAATGCGAAAATTTATTAAGCCTACTCTGATTACTTTAGGGTATTAATAAAACTCTAGGTGGACTAAATATCTTTAAATAGAAAGATTTTTATGAAATAGGTACGTTTACTAATTGTTTCTTTTTAAATAGACAGTGTCAACATTATTTTTATGTAAGAAACATTTGGTAAACCAATTTTTATCTACGGGAACCTTTGACCCTAGAAAACCCACATTTATAACCCACTTATTATTGCAAGATAAGTATTCGTTTTAAATGCCTTTTTCCTGTGTACTATTTGAAATTTTAGGCAAACATTGGATAACAGAGACTACATAAATTGTTGGTAGTCTTAACTGAATTATTCAGACTGATTCGGTGCTACGTATATAGTGTATCCAGAAGGGAATTACGCCTCTTATATGCAAAATTAGACCAAGATCCTTAAACTAGCTAGACCGCACTATCATCTCTAGCAAACTTGTGGGTAACCTATTAATAGCTGTAGTTAATGGCCCGACGCCGTTTTAAGCTTTAATTGTTTCTTGTCTACTTTCGAATACACCACATTTAACATCATATATAAATAAAACTACACACAGATAAACGAAATGTCCCTAAAAGAAACCCAGTTCTCTGCATAAAAAGTTTCATTACAATGTTAAGCAAAAATTCAGACTATATTAAAGAAAAATCGCGTGAAAAGTTTCCTCTTAACATTATTAAGACGATTCAAAGCGGTTCTTCAATATTAAATTATTTACAAAGATTACACAAAACTCGCTGATAATAATTAATGTTTAATTTCATTAATCAAAATCATAACACTCCCTTAATTAAAGAGAATCAGTAAGCGCTGGTTGAAATTTTAACGATAAGTCCGTCGGATTTCATCATCTTTATTGGAGTCCAAATTAATTATAGAATTAATATTACTTTAACAATAGTTAGCATTGTATTTAATGGTTATCTGTATATCGTGAGTAAAGAAGAGCATACTGGAAACTCTTACGGATTCTTAAAATGTAATATAAACATACATAAGTACATACCTGTGCAATATTTTATTTATAATACAACTACATATATCGTCAGGCGTTTTGCTGGGAAATAATAACCAATATATTGTTTGGTCTACAAGACCAACTCCTAAATACAAAATTGATCGTCTATGACGTAAATATGTAAAAACTGCTACTGCGTCACCAATCCCTAGAAGTAGTATCGGCAAGTCTGCGACATCACATGTAAACACTGCGTCATTCGTCCAGAAGGTTCCTCACCCACGCTGTCTGCCTGTTAGTAGAGCCACGCTAAAGCTATTACTACTTTCAGCATGAATGGGTCGGCTTGTCCCGGGTAGTACCACCCTCTCACAGAAAACCGACGTGAAGTAACAGTGCTTGCATTGTTGCGTTTCGTTCGGCCAGTGAGAACGCCGGAGGCCCAACTCCCCTCTCCGTCCCCTCTTCCCCACTCCCCCTTCCCCACTCCCCCTTCTCCCAAACACAGGCTGGCAATGCACTTGCGACTCCTCTGGTATCGCGAGTGTCTATGGACGGTGGTGATTATTTAACACCAGGTGACCCACCTGTTCGGTTGCCTCCTATGACATAAAAAAAGACTATAAATACGGTTGCGTACTGAACTTCAATAGTCACTGTCATTGTATTATTGGTAATTTATTAAGAACCATTAGTACTGAGTAAGCCTTAGTTAAGTTTGTGAAATAAATATATTTTTTTTAAAAAGAAGAGAAGACTTCAGTAAACAACTGTCAACTTCTCGCGTCTTCATTCACCTTTATTCTTATAAAATTTAATAATTTTACCAAACGTCAATAGGAAAGCATAAATAATTTCTGCATATAGTGCTGTTATAAATATGCAGAATCACGAACCAGAAACTCACAACATAGTGCTGCATTGACATAGACATTCACAGTTTGTTCAACCCATCCTTGGCTTCCCATACTTTGCAACGAACCACATGGTCCGTTCTTACTAATTTTTTTTTAACGTTTCTCACTTTGTAGGGTAAATACCCAGCTACTAAAAGTCAATCTAGTAAATTACAAGTCATTGCTATAAATGTCATTTCGCTTAGCTCATGTTTAAAACATCGTTGTGGTCTAGCGGTTAGACCAGTGAAATATCAACTTGATGTCCACATGTGCGAACCCCGGAACCCCGAGTAATATCACCGATTTTTTCAGAATTCGTGTACATTTCCTGATTTAAATTGGTAACACTAGCGGCTGACGTTGAAGGAAAACATTGTGACGAAACCTGAACCTCAGAAATGTTTTTAGTACTACTGTATGTGAGAAAACAGATCTGTGGATTTCTCAAAATTTGAACTCGCCAATACATCGTGGGCTAGCGTGGTAATTATGCCCATACCTTCATTCGGGAAGAGGCTTATAGCCCTGCAGTGGGTTTCTTACAGGCTGAATATGATGATGTATAAAAATAATTAGTTTGGTCATAAATACTGTTACAATTAAAAATAAACAAAATGTTACATTTGAATTTGGAATCTGTAATTTTTATATGATTATTCATTGAGTTTTCTCATTTTGGCGCCAACATATAGTACAATATTTTGTGATTTTAAAATGGAGTGGGTTGATAAAGAGAACCGAATCGCTGTGATTGCATTACACAAAGTAGGTATGGAGCCAAATGCAATATTTAAAACTCTCCATACGCTTGGTATTACTAAAATGTGTGTATACCGGGCTATTAATAGATACAATGAGACCTCCTCTATTTGGGACAGCAAAAGATCTGGCCGTACACGTAGTGTTCGTACGAAAAAGGTGGTCAAAGCAGTTAGAGAAAAATTTCGAAGAAATCCTGTCTGAAAGCAAAATATTTTATCTCGGGAGATGAAGATAGCACCTAGAACCATGTCGCGTATTCTAAAAGCTGACTTAGAACTTGCAGCCTATAAGAGACGTACTGGTCATTTCTTAACTGATAATTTAAAAAATAATAGGGTGGTAAAATTGAAACAACTACTGAGGCGATATGCAAAGGGAGGTGACAGAAAAAAATTGTTTACGGATGAGATTTTTTATACAATTGTGCAACATTTTAACAAACAAACTGACCTTATTTATGCCCAAAGCTCTAGAGAAGCTTCCCAATTAGTCGACAGAGTGCAACGTGCACACTATCTGACTTCAGTGATGGTTTGGTGGGCCATTAGCTAAGGAGTGACTGAACCATACTTTTGTGAGAAAAATGTCAATGCATCGGCACAAGTGTATCAAGATACCATTCTTGAGAAGGTAGTGGAGCCTTAACAACACCATGTTCAATAACCAAGAATGATTCTTCTAGTAAGACGTGACGCCGGGTCATAAAGCTCGGTCTACGCAGTCTTGGTTGGAAACGAACGTTTCGGACTTCATCAGAGCTGAAGAATGGCCATCGTCTAGTCCCGATCTTAATCCACTGGATTATGATTTATGTTCAGTTTTAGAGAGTACGGCTTCCTCTAAACGCAGTGATAATTTGAAGTCCCTAAAACAATCCGTACGATTAGCAGTGAAGAATTTTCCCATGGAAAGAGCGCGTGCTTTTATTAATAACTGGCCTCAACGTTTAAATGACTGTATTGCAGCCAATGGAGACCATTTCGAATAAGCTTTTTATATTTAAAATTGTTTTATATTTATGGATTAAACTAATACACTGTAAATGTAATAAATGTTATTTGCAATAGAATTGTTTTTTTCTGTGTTTCAGTATTTATCGCAAGACTGGGTATATATTTCGATCTTCCTTTAATTTCCCCAAGTACGAGTCTGTCTTTCCAGCTTATTTTTTCTAACGTTGACAAATACCTTTGTATTTATCACAGGAGAAATGAAATTTTCCACACTGATAACTTTATTACATAATATTAACATAATATATGGATGAAAATATTACGAAAGTCGACAACATATTCGTGTGCTTTTAATATTCATGCGCATATCTTTATGATGGAAGACTTCCGACTGAGAAATGTTCGGGCAAAATGCAAGTTACTTGATGATCTATTATTTATAATGCAGTCTATTCTAATAAGACCTTTATATTCATTTAAATAATATTTCTAGCAGATATTATACTAATATTATAGGTATAGGTTATATCTCAGATCTTGGAGTCCTATGAAATTGTATCTTCGACGTAGAAAAATCAAAATAAAAAAATACTTTTTTCAATTTAGGCCTTGAGAAGGCGCTTATGAACGTCAAAGCTACCGCCGGTCTTGAAAATAATCCAGTCATCGAGAAGAATCGACGAGAAACTCCATCTGGTTTATTACTTCATGTTATATAATTTTACAAAACATAGACAGTTAAATTAGTTTGTAGTGGATGCACAGAGGACGCCCCCTCATTTCCAGACGTCACCATCGTTTACATATTGATCCACCCTATAATAGTCATTAGATATTAAAACCCGCTTGACATGGTGCTTGAACTCACTACCCGGCAAATCTGTAATGTGCTTTGAGACTTTGGCATAAACCCTAACACTGAAAACCTATTTTTAGTCTTAGTGAGCATAAAACATGGAATGACCAATTTGTTCAACTTGTTACTGTTTCTAGTATATAAATTTTGTTGGTATTTTACTAAATCCAGATTATTTAATACGGACTTATATTAAATTATCAATAATATATTGGAAGGGCACAGTTAAGATACCGAATTCCCGAAACTTAGACTTCAATGTTTCGCGAGGTCCTATATTATAAATTGCTTGAACTGCCTGTTTTTGTAGTAAGAATATGCTGTTCAGCTCAGCTGCTATCCCCCACAAAAACAAAACAATGGTACAAAATAACGTACTGCAGCTACTACAACATTCAGTTTGAAAAGTGTCACCAAGCACATAATTGTTTTGCATCGGTACTTTCGTTTAACCTGATTTTCAGCTCAAAATCACCGTAAGATTTGAAATCAGGTTAATCAGGTCGGTATCCAAACGTGATATTACTGAGGTATCATAGCTTCAAATATTGACTATTGGCTTTATTGTAACCTTAACTCACTAACACTTGACTTGAAAGTCGAGGCTTATTCTAAACACCAAAGTCAGTAAAAAGTAAAAAAAATATCACGAAAAAGTTAGCAAAGCACGTACTTTAGAAGAATGATTTATTTAAATATTTTTTTTACTTGTGGTCTTTACCTTTATTTGAGAACTGAGAACAATTTTCTTTATTGAAATTCGCAACAGTGGGATAAATATTTTATAAATAATCATTATAATTCGCGACTATGTAAACTTCATTCCAAATATTAATATAATTTAATTTTCTTCAATAATTACATTTTTATTCTAAAAGGCAGCATCGATTTTTTTTATCTGTTCCTTGAATTGGTATATTTTCAAGTGATTTAAAATGGGAATGTAGCAGCGAAGTCTAGATTACTTTGCTGAGGGATTAGAATCGATTATATAATATATCTTTTTACAACCTTTTTATGAAGTCCAAAAACAACGGTGATCATTTTGAAATTGAAAGAAATTTGGGCCCTTCGTAGTTGGAATTATCATATATGCCTTTTAAAACATCTGTTCTAATTTAGGCTCCTGATTTCATAGAAATCATAACTTTATAATTACAGAGCTGAATTCTTACCGTAGTTCCTTCTTACCGTAATATCTTCAGATATTTTTCCATCTTTCTGATTATTGAAAGTTATTATTACTTATTTATAACTATAATTCCTAATACCCTCAGCTATTTTTCCATCTTTCTGGTTATTGAAATTTGTTTCATGTGTTCATGTTATTCCTTATCTATACTAATATTATAAAAAGGTAGAGTTTGTGACGTTGTAAGGGGTAATCTCAGGAACTACGGGTCTGATTTGGAAAATTCTTTCAGTGTTATATAGCTCATTTATCAGGGAAGGTTATAGGTTATATATCATCACGCTAAGATATATAGGAGTGGATCAGCAATGAAGAATGTTGCAAAATCGGGGTATTTTTTCCTTTTCAGAGCTTCCGCTGCGTCTTAGCGCGAAATAATCATTCCACGCTTACGTATTACCGCCCAACGAAGTGGGCACAGGTCGGCTAGTCTGCAAATAATTTGATCTTTATATAGTAAAGGATAACTAAGTTGATATCCTATATACAACATATTCTATACACATATAAGTCACAAAGTTTTGGTATCTAAAATTTTAACAACAATACATAAAATTCATTTCAAAAAACTCCAGCAATCAAAATTAAAATAGCATTTAAAGTATTTTCGGCTTGATCAGGAATAAACATGCTTGGACTTATTCAAAATATCACTCACATAAGAACTGTTATTATTTCTTAACATTTAAGTTGCATCTATAAAAATTATTTATCTATATGCTTGTTTATAAATAAACTAGCGGACACGGCGGACGTTGTCCCGCTCTGATAATAAAAACACAGGACAAATTCTATACCAAAACCTTCCTCATGAATCACTTTATCTACTGGTGGAAACCTCATGAAAATCCGTTCAGTAGCTTTTGAGTTTATTGCGAACAAACAGACATACATACGTGGCAAAGAATTTTGTTTTATAATATATAGTGTTTAAAATAAATAACTATTCTTGCTATAATTTCGTGTACTAAACAAGCAAAAGAAATATATGTTGACTTTTATTAATGTAAAGCTGTCTAAAGAATATATCAAAGTCCAACGAAGATTAATAACACAAATGAATCGTCATAAAGCTGAGGACGTAGTCAAATATATTGTCTCTGCATTAACATTTCACTAAACTCTATTCCGAAATTCGCTTCATTATTATGAATAATATGTAAATTTTGAATTTTTATCCAATTTTTATTCATTAATCATTTTGGTGCCCTTTCCAGCGCCTGAACTTGAAATACACGGATATCACTTGCGTTTAACTTGACCGTTGGCTTTGTTGATATATTCTTTATACTTTTATAAGCACTGCTATGAGCTCATAAAAAACAGTGCGTGTATCGGTGCCTACACGCGGAGGTAATGATACGTCTTGACTTGCATGTATTAAATTATTGTGGGAATACTCAAAAACTATAAAAACTATAAATTATACTAAGTACTGTATAGTTCAAGATCGCAGGGCAATTAGACATAACTTATGTTTATATATATGAAACTTTACGTTTTAGGTAGTGTTTCATGTACTTAAAAACTTGAGTTGAGTGTGTGCTACTTCACTTTAATTTGTATGACTGATTTTTTTAATATATGTTTGGTAGAATATGATTCTAAATAAGTATCCCGTATCGGACGACACTTTCAGCTGACGTTTAAAGTGCAGAGAAAATTTAATGAACATCATACAACATATTTAAATGCTTGATTTTTAAATATATTATTCCGATAACTATTACAACATAATATTTAATCAGCCAAACAGATTGTAATGACCAACCATCAACAACATTTCAGAATTAGTTTATTGTAATTATTAACCTTAGTGTGGTTTTCATATCGATTGGCACTCGGAGCTATAATTTTATACATTTTTACAAAGTCAAATCAATCAAACGTATGATGAGCTGCAAAATATTAATATTACATGTACACAGGCCCCTCTACTACGTGTCGCTAGTCTGACGCAAGCCGCACATGCGCAATACGACCGGTCATACTTACGTAGCATGTCATGACGAACAATTATAAATTTATCTCCTGCCAAAAATACCGCTCAACGCGCTTAAAGAAGTTTTCATTTCAAAAATGATTTTAAAAGAGCCTGTTCTTCCAAATATATTCCCGTGAGTACACACTTAAAGGTTATTACTGAATCGCTTAACCGAAGCGGTATTGTGCGAGAATGCTCAGAACTACATGATTTATCCGCACCCATTGATGGAAGTCACAACTCAGTGAGCTTCAATAGCTGGGGTGTAAAGAGTAAGCGTTCACCAAATAAGCACGACCTCGAAGTTTTATATTCTTCACTTAGGCTTGAATGGCTGGGTAATGATGGATTCCACGTTTTGCTCTTAATATTCCAATACTTCAATGAATACACGTTGTTGTATTGATTTGTCGTTTCATGTATAAGTTGCGTTGTTCAAAGATTTTATTATTTAGTAAATCTATACATATAATAACAAAGTAAATCTAACGTGTCTATAGTGTTTACATTTTTGTAAAAAATAATTTTGCAAATCAATCATTTTTAGAAATTTATGTCTATCCGTCTGTTTGTATGAACACGGAACACTGCTAAAGTGCCGGGTTGACGATAAAACCTGACAAAGAAAAACATAAAGCATATCCTGGAGTAACATTTAGTCTTTGTTTCATTAAAGTCGGTGCCCTCTATCGAAAGTTATTGTAATTTTAATGACGACGCGACTTAAGTATGAGATAAAATAAAAGTGGATTCCGGACATCTTCGTGGTATTCCTGCGGTACATGTAGTGAGAAAATGGTGAGAACGAAGATTAAAGGCGCTTGTATTTTACTGAAAACTTATCAACTTCTACAGTTGTACAGTAAAACCCGTCGCAATAACGTCGATATTTTACTAAACAGATCTTTATGTCTCGGCAGTTACGACAATGAACATAATTACTTACTGCCAGGTGACGCATAATCACCCAAATAAACACTGCTCGCTTCGCTCACTAAACCAACGAAATGTGCAATTTAGATTTTAATCCAAGCTAGCTTCACAATCATCAATCATTTTTGATTTATAACCATGTTTCTACGTTAATCTTGATGTAATCCTATAAAATGATAGGGTACTAGAGAAATGATTTATTAATTGAAGCCGCCCTCGACCCTTTTAGTTACTAGAGGTAAAAGTTAATTTTGTTAAATTAAATAAACCCTTAAATGTTGTACTAGAAACTTCCAGTACAGCAAATACACTTACTAATAGGGAATTGAAGAACTCTGAAATACATGCACACTGCAAGATAAATTTTATGGGTTAAGACAACATATGGTCGCAGTGAACTAAATTATTCATAGTTTATGTAACCATAAATAATTTAAATGGATACATTGAATAACTCCATTATTTTATTAAATACGCGGGACAGGTTGTATAATATCGATACAAGAATATTAGCTATCTTGCTGATTGCTGTCGCAGACTAACAAAGTTCGCGCTATTCTGTTTCCATTCGAACATTGTTATTAGCAGTAAATACTCGAATCATTCAACTCAGTCCCCAATAGTCATTTAATTATGTTTAATTATAACTTTAGGCCGCAATGCCATTAATCAGTTAACATCAGATATATTGCATGGCTGTTGATTCATAACATTGCCATAACATTGCCATAACATTGCCATAACATTGCAGTAGCAGTGCCTCAGGCATGTTCGCGGAGGCGAGAGTTGAAGGCTTTCACGCCATCATGCGCAAGCGATCTGCCTCAATGATTGCGTAGGGTACGTGCCAGCACCAACAGTATCCTGAATACTGTACAGGTGGGACAGCCCCATACTTATTCCATGTTTATTATCGACTAGCTGACCCGTGCGACTTCGTCTGCACCAAATCGGTTATTACCGGTTTCGATTGTACTTTTAAACGCGAAAAATCTAAATACATCTCAAAACCCGATTGCAGCGATACCTACTGTTTCAAATTGTGAATCCCAACTATCCAGGGACTCACTCAAACATATACCCAGTTGGTATGTGAGAAATATTTTAAAATATGCTTTGAACCCGTTCGCAGCATCACCTACCAGGTCCAATTAAGATAACAAATAACCTACATATATTGCCGATAAATGTCTTCCCAGTACGTTGTCCCAGTAACTTCTGTCCCAATAAGCCTACAACCCGTTCGTAACATCATCTACCGGGTTCAATTAAAATAAAAACTAACCTACGTATATTGGCAGTAATGTAAAAAAAGCTTGAGAGGTCCATGGACCTCCAGTTGGAACGTAGTTCCTTTCCCTTTTTTGTAGGCGTTTACTATACGCTCAGTATAGTTTACATTATAAAATATCAAGTTGATAGAGTTAAATTGTAATTTAAACGTTAAAATATATTCATAAAATAAATAATGATAAATTAAACACTGAATGACATCATAACTATTTTCAACTTGTATTAAAACTTTTTCACACTACATTGTATTAAAGAAAAACATAAATATTAAAAAGATATGAGCAACATGTGTCATCTGTCACTTGCCTGTGACTATTTGTCTAAGAGCTAGGCAACGGTTTCGACAGCGAATTGGCTGCCGGTAAACCTTTACAGGCAAAAATATTGAACTTTATATAATTTTAGAATGTTTTGTTTTTCACTAACTTTTAAACGCTACTAAAACGTGAATTTATTATTGCCAGACATTTTTGATATTAACAATAATGTGCCCGATGCAATTTTTTGTAAATAAAGAAGTATGTTCAAACCATGTTAAGATATCTGTAATTTTATTGAAGTTATATTTCTTTTGGCGCGTTAGGGAAAAATGATGAGAGTAAATTTTTACGATGAACGCGCACACCGTAACAAAAAAATGATGAGAGTAAATTTTTACGTTGCGCGCACACACCGTCACGAAAAACCGACACCCTGAAGTTAGCTATAGTCAACATTTTGTTTCTTTGTATTTGTTGTTTGTATTTCTTTATATTAAAACTTTCATTGTATTAAATACCTTTTTTTTATTGTTAGTGTCGTTTTTTCTACAAACGTAGAATAAGGCGCAAGATAAAATTTTTGAAAAGATTTTTACTTGTTACGCCAAAGAAGTATAACTTCTAATGCGTGTACATAAGTACACACACACACTTTTTTTTAATATTATTTTATTTCAACATAAAAAAGGGTAAATTAAAAATATAATGTATTTTTTTATGTCATAGGAGGCAAACGGACAGGTGGGTCACCTGGTGTTAAGTAATAACTACCGTCCATAGACACTTGCAACACCAGGAGAGTCGTAAGTGCCTTGCCAACCTGTGTTGGAGGGGGAGGAAGCGGAAGGGGAGAGGAGGAAGGGGAAGAGAGGTGGGCCTCTCCGGTGCTCTCACTAATCGAACGAAACGCACTAATGCAAGCATTGTTACTTCCCGTCGGCTTTTTGTTAGAGGGTGGTACTACCCCGGGCGAGCCGACCCATTCATCCTGAAACCAGTAATAGCTTCAGCGTGGCTCTACCCCCTACCAAAACCTATGTATAGAATAACTTAGTTATAACTCTAGCTTAGCGCAACACTGGCTGTATAATAAAGATAGCCATAATTGTGGAAGAGCCTGGTTAACAAAATGAAATATGTTCTTTGCAAGGGAAAAAATAAAATGGTTTGAAATGAATTATTTTGTTTATAAAGAATATCACCAGGCACATTATTGTCAATAACAAAATTGTCTGGCAGTGAAAAATTCATGTTTTTAATAACGTATAAACGTTAAACTTATAAAAGTTACTGACAAAAAATGTTCCTTAAATTATTTATAAATCAAAATGTTGATCTGTAAAGGTGTAATTCGCATTAAAAAATACAACGTTAACCGGCTACCAGGTATCCTGAATCGTGTTTGGAAGGGCATAATATATCTTCATATTAAAGAACCAACTTTTCTCAAATTCTCGTTCTTCCAACGTTGCTGGCTCTTATACTAAGGTGTCGCAAAAAAGTCTAGTTACATTAACTAATTTCTTTTCTTTCGTTATCCTGGAGAACCCCTTGCGTTTTATGGGTCAAAAAGTATCCTAAATGTAACCTTGTAATGTACAGATTTGGCTTTGTTACAGTTTTATTATAGTATAGATAAATAAATAAATCTTGTCACCTTTGTTTAGCAAACATTTTTTTATACAATGAAATAAATGTAACAACATAAGTGACAGTTTCGTCTACATAAATGTTTCATAAGTGGTCGATAATTACGTACAGAAATGTCATGTAGGCGTAGCTCAGTTGTAACGTACGGGGCTTTAAATGTTTCGACGGGGCCGACGGTTCGAATCACGGTGGTCGTTTTTTTTGGTGTATTTTTTTTTGAAGTAGCATATGGAAATATAGCTTAATTTTTTAGCTAATCTGTCTGCTATATATAGCACAAAGAAAATTTACCAAAATTCGTCAAGAATATCATGAACTACATTTTTTTTACTTTCGTCCGTTATCCTGGAGAATCCCTTGCGTTTTATAAGATAAAAAGTATCCTAGATGTAACCTTGTGATATTGGTTATAACTGTGCCAAATTTCATCTAAATTGGTTCAGTACTTTCAGAGTGATTCGTGTTTAAAAGTATAGACAAACAGGCAGATCCTGGAGAATCCATTGCGTTTTAAGGGACAAAAAGTATCCTAAATGTAATCTCGTAACATTAGTTATCACTGTGCCAAGTTTCATCAAAATCGGTTCAGTACTTTCCGAGTGATGCGCGTTCACAGGGACAGACAGACAAAAATTTTAAAAGGGTTAGTTTTGGCTTCTATATCGATAACAAAGCCTACCCCGATCAAAATTTTCAAAAAATATTTAATGTACAGATTTGACCTTGCTACAGTTTTATTATAATATAGATGTAAGTACTAACAATAGTTTCTAAGTTGTGTGTATACTAACCAAATTGACATTTTTGTTTGCAATAAAACATTTTTTGATTTGATAACATAAAAAATGAATAGCATATCTGTAGGTATATCCGTCAGTTTTGATATTAGAAGTCAAGTCACGATGAAGTCATGGCACTATACCTAATAGGCAAATATTGTGCAATCCAATAACAACGTCGACCACCGAGAGGTGTATCAACAATGATCGCTATGATGCCAACCTGCAAGCTTGTCGGCAGCTAGAAACACTGGCTGATCCCAAAGCACCACAAACTAAAAGAGAGTCGCTGTTACAAGTTTATCACTATGTCTTGGAATTGAGAGGCGTATCTTTACTACTCCACTTGGACACTGAATTTATACCAGCTGGTAATGGAACGCGAAATGTGCCATCAAAACGTGTTTATGGCTAAATTATTATGGTGGCAATCCAGTCTGACATAATCACATCTCTTACAAATGTCTGTTATCTTATACATATTTTTTTATTGGAGACGCAAATAAGCCAAGTACCAGCGTACCAAATACGTCACCACAGATGACGAGGGCAGATATGAAGGTAGGTCGTGCACTGACCTGGTGTTTTTCTGTAGCAATTATACTGTCCACAACCGCGCGCAATCGCATGAGACAACTCCGGCAACACGCATTTTTATTACCATTACAAAATGCGGTAAAAGTCTGATATATGGTGGCTAGCATTACTCTCCTACGCGGGATGCGGAAAATTATAGGATTTTATACCTAAAACTGCGACAATTTCTCATGGTCTGTAATAGTCGCAGGACCACAGGTATGCGAAACCAAAAGAAGTTAAGTTAGGTGCGACAGACTTTGTAAGAACTTTGCAACCAATAAGTGCAGGATTGGAAAGAGGTGGGATTAAGATGTTGCAATGTAATACTAGATGCCGTTATCAGTTATGAATATATACTAGCTTGATTCGCAATGAATTTTACCGACAGGAATTCTACTATTTTTAAACAGCTGTTGAATTTTTAACAAATGTATTTTGAAAATTTATTTTCGTAGTCCTCATTTCACTTAAATAAAAGTTCTTTATAAATTTTTATTCTTCTAAATCCATCGACTTAGGATAGACGTTGTTTGTCATCCAATCTTCAAAAAATGATTACATTTATAGTGTCAGTAACACAGGTACGTTTGAAATAGTTATTCCACACGAATCATGTTGCTGATGCAAACGGTTAGTATTCCAGTGCCCATGTAATTCAAGTAATCGTGCATATAACTCAAATATTAAAACTGTTCTTCGGGGTATCTATCTGGTTTATTCGATTCCTCTCCACGTTATATTTTATGGAGCTCGGTTAGCAATTTATGATAGCAACCATATATAGGCGATAAAGCTCATGTTCACGAAATAAAATTTGTTTACGACTTGTTTCCAATACCTCTAATGTATCTATGCAGGTTAACTAAATCTGATGGCTAGGAAAAACTAACTTACAAGAAGTTCATAGAATTCTACAGAAAATATTAAGTGTTATTGCTAACCTTTTGAAATACTGTCTTGATATAATGATAATTGAAAATAAAAGGCTAATCCAAATTAGTTAAACGCTGTCTGTATATAAATCTTCAAGCTGTATCTGTTCTATTGTTTCCTATTTTTTATGTATATTGCTTTATGATGTATTTTCATTTCTTGGTTTGTGAATTGCGACTATACATAATTTGTATAAGTTATTTGTTTTAAGTCTTGAGTTGGTAGTGCATCCTTGAAACAATTAATATTTTATTTAGGTCATAATATTGTCAAATTTTATTTCATTTTTTTAAAATATGTTTTAGTATAAAGATTTTTATACTTTATAGATTTTATTGCTTAAAAACAATCTCGTCTGCTTTTAAATGACGATATGGTCTGTACTACAATATAACTATAAACTCAGTATTAATTTCGGTCGTCAGAAGGTTACACCAATCTTTGTTGTTGTCAATCCTCTTATTGTTGCTACTAGCACGATTGAATTACAAATTATCTGAGAGGCAAGACTACAACACCACCGGCACATTACTAGCGACACCATATTAGAGATATATCGGGGAAGCCACTATGCATCTGCAATACGATCTGCTATACCGCGCTATTGACTCGTTGAACTCCTTATTGACCGCGATATATATCGTGGGTGTTACTAATGAACTCAACCGCTATTGGTTGAAGTTATCGGCTGTTCATTATTCACCCTGGTGTGAGACGTCATTGGTTGGAGTTCGGCATATAAAGGGCAAGATGTCGTTGATCTGCACGCCGGACTCGCTCCATCGTCACACGCGCGCGAGGACGTATGCTTGAGCTCCGCGAGTTACGCAACTCCGCCTATCCTGCGCGACGATGCGCCGCAATAGCGCTCCCTCTACTTTCCCTGCGTGGGAGAGAGGAAGAACAAGATACGATTCCTTTTATGATCAACCAGATGCCGTCGCGTCAACACCGCAACACCATACACCATCTTATGAACCCTCAGACTCCACCACTCACTCGAGAGCGAGTATACTCGGAATAGCCTGTATCCCTACAGAGGGCTACGAAGACGATCCTCCGCCCCGGGAGGCGCCACAGAAGCCGTCCAGCTTCCAATCTGAACGGATGGAGCTATACGAAAGCGATACTCTCGCTTTCGCCCAGTTCGTTGCAACTGGGACTCCGTCCGACCTGTTGGAACGCTGGATAGCGCTGTACTTGCGCATCCTTAGGGACGAAGGGGAGAACTATCTACTATCAGATAGCGACATGGAGGCGTTAGAATCTCCCATAAGGGGAGAGCAAAAGTTAACGCTCCCCGAGCTTCCACCATTTCAAATTAAGAAACTTGAGCCTCTAATAAAGGCAGAATTACGGAAACGCAAATTCCGACAAGATAGCCCCAACTCGAGCCACGCTACACACAACTCGCCGCCACCCTCCCAGTGCGAAGAAATGCCGGAGAAAAAACTTCGACTTGAAACACATCCACCGGCTACGGAATCGGAACCCGACGAACAAATAGTTCGAGAAGTACCCGCCGAGAGCCGCGGGGCGCCACCAGCGCCTGCAGCCTCGCAAAGCAACATAAAGAAGCCCACAGAACCCCAAAAACTCACCGAGCGGCCGGGAGTTCCGGATATACTCGTCAAGAGCCGCGGGGCGCCACCATTTATGGCACCTGCCGCCTTGCATCCGAAAAACAAGAAGCCCATAGTTCAAGGAATACCCGTCGAGAGCCGCGGGGCGCCACCAGCGCCTACAGCCTCGCGATACAAAAGCACGAAGCCAACGGAACCCCGAAAACCTACAGGGCGACCGGTAGTTCTCGATATACCCGTCAAGAGCCGCGGGGCGCCACTTTCTGCGGCGCCTGTCGCCTCGCACTTGCAAACTAAGAAGCCTACGGAACTTCGGATTAAACCAGTTCCAGCTATACCCACCAAGAGCCGCGGGGCGCCACTTGCTGTGGCACCTGCCGCCTTGCACGTACAAACAGAGAAGCCTACGGAACCTCGGAAGAAATCAGTTCCAGTTATACCTGTCAAGAGCCGGGGGGCGCCACCAGCACCTGCTGCGACCTTGAAAAACAAGAAAATAGACCGCCAAGCGGTGCGGTTGCCCGCTCCCGCAACCGCGCCAGCTTCGCCGCGAAAGGATGACCGGGATCATCCCCCGAAATCTCCGCACGCGCACGCATTGCGCGATGCAAGCGCCGATCGCTCGGCGGCGGAAAACGCGTCGCGACTGGCAACCCGCGAGTTGCCTACATCGTACGCGTCGATCGCAACGACACCGCAACAAAGACAGCCACCAAAACCAGTAGATACGACACCTCGGCAACGCTTTCCCCCGATCGTCGTGGAACGACTGCCCAAATGGACAG
This sequence comes from Antheraea pernyi, assembly GCA_015888305.1. NCBI lineage: Eukaryota > Metazoa > Arthropoda > Insecta > Lepidoptera > Saturniidae > Antheraea > Antheraea pernyi. Next base: position 87,496 of record MU159291.1, on the reverse strand, counting down.
AGCATTTCAAACGACTGGAGGACATGCTGGGACGCCTGCCGAATGCACGTCCGTTCGGAAGAGGAATCCGATTCAGACCGACGGACCTCGCAGAGAACCAGATTTTATGTGACTATCTCACTAAATTAGAGCAGGAAGAGGGAGTGAGTTGGTTCACATACTCATTCCCCTCCGAACGCAACCTGAAGGTCGCAATACGCGGCCTACCGGAAGATACCTACCCGGATGAAATTGCCGAGGCTCTCCGGGAGAAGGGACTGCACCCGGAGCACGTCCGGGAGATCAAAGGGAGGAGAGGAAGACAAGGGAGCATCTTCTTCTGCTCCCTAAAAAGAACGCCCAATACGATCCCAACAGTATACGAGATTTCTGTCCTCCTACGTATGGAAGTGAGGATCGAAGGATGGCGTGGGAGGAGGGGCCCGGCACAATGCCACCGCTGCCAGCAGTTCCGGCACTCATCCCACAACTGCCACCACCCAATCGCATGCGTGCGATGCGGCGGACAACATCTCGCGTACCAATGTACGCGCCCACTTGACGAACCGCCAACCTGCATCAATTGCGGGGGAGCCCACCCCTCCAACAACGCGACGTTATGTCCGGTGTATAGGAGCGAGCATAGAAATCGCAGAGCCAGTACTATCGCCAGGTCCGGTGATGCCAGAAGGGCGAAAACGTACGATGCTCCTGCTCAAGTCGATGTTGAGGAGTCGGCGGCGGGCAGCCTAATGGCGGCCGCCAACGACCCCTCCCACAAAAGAGATCTTAAGAAAAGAACTAACAAGAGAGCTACGCACCCGAAAGGGCGCGACCACTCAAGAAATCCACAGTGAAAACCTGGTGGCACCACACATAGAGAGAACTCGCACCCGCCGTCACTCACGATGCCAATCACCACCGCAAGGGGGCGTATACTAAATACTTTTAGGAAGAGCCGCAAATAAGGAGCAAAAATCCGCATGGGGCTCATGGGCCGCGGCTTGCGCACAAGGTGGCGCTATAATATACTTTTATTGAAGTGAACATGACATGCTAGTAAGCGTGACCGAACGTATTGTGCTTGCGTGGCTTGGGTTAGACTAGAGAGCAATAGCGTAGTCAGTTCGAGAAAAAATGATCTGCACGCATTCCTATGTGAAAGTTACTGTAAGGTGAAGCCCTGCCCGCATAAAAAGTCACAGTGCCTACAGAGTGTTATTGGTTTCCCTGACGGCTGATTATACGTATTTTGTAACACAATGATAATTATACATTTTTATTGACCATTGTTACAATTTGACGCTCTCTTAAAATATTTAAGTTTGAACGTTGCAACGAGCATGTTACTGTCGCGGAACTATATGTTTTTGTCCTACCAAAAAAACCGCTCAACGCGTCTAAAAAAGGTTCCACTTCAAAAATAAGTACTAAATGAACTCGGACTCATTATCTTAACAAAATAAAGTTACGTGAATCCCTCTTTTTAACATAATTTTTTTTTAAAACAAATAACACAATTCTCTTTTAAACATTTTGTTTCAGAAACTCAGCCAAAACAACTGCGGTTTATACAGCCAGGAACAGATTTACGACTTGTGTCTGTCAATAATAAATAGATTCTGTTTATTGAGTATCTCGCACGGGGATTTCGAGTTTTTATTTCATCTCAATGCAATAATCAAATTCCAGCGAGATTTATATCTTGTTTTGAAGTATATGCCCAGGGAAAGTAACCTGAATCAATTGATTAACTATTTGTATAATTAAGACAACAGTTAATTATAACGAATAGTTTGATACAATGTAATTTACTGTAATGTTAGTATTGTGTGAATGTGGGAAAGAATATTTAGTGTTACTTTACTGTATTGCGTTAGATCAATCGAAGCATAGCTGAAAGGCCATCTTAATGTGTTCGCCGGAACCGAGTTAGTTGTTAATATTTGTCACCAGTAATAATGTATTGTTAAAAAAAACGTTGTGAAATCTACATTTAATCTAATTTGTTTTATTAGTATTTTATATCGAGTACTATCGTGTGAAATTATTTATTTTATTCAATGATATTAATTATTAAGTGAAAATATTTAAATTCGATTATTTTTTTTCATGTTTATTAACACATAACTTCGTCATTAATATACCGACTTGTTTGTTTTTATTGGAAAGCGGATAGTTTCAAGGGGGTTCGTAATATTTGATTCTGTTTTCCAAGATATTACAGGGAACGCCTCAGAGTCCAGTAAGAAATGTATAGTAATTGAGGTATTGGTACTTTTATGATATTCCAAAACTGCATTTTTTTAGTGTAGTTTTTATTAAGTAGGCTTTAATTTTTGTTACAATTTTGTTGCTTATGAATTTTATAAATCTTAGATTGAACATAACCTCATCTGATATTAAAGAATGACGTGGTCTAAGGTAATAAAACACTGAATTTAGAAAAGTATTGGCTCTAAAGTGTATTACAAAAACACCTAATGTCAAGTTTTGATTTCATCACGATATTTCTTTCATCGAATGCTACAGATAAACTCCTGTGTTTGAATACACCTAGCACTAAGATCTATATTTTGATTTCATTTGATTTGATATTAAGAGGATCTGTATCACATCCTATCAAAGTAATAATTAAGCATATAAATAATGCCATTGATATGACATTACGAATTATCACATTTGAAAATAGCACCAGTGACAGAGAAGTTGAGGAGTAATAGTATGGTACGGGCATGTCATGAGGAGAGATGAAAACCATGTAACTAGAAAAATTTTGAGTATGATGGTCGATCGATATACGAGTAGAGGAAGACCGAAGAAGGTATGTCAAAAGGCGGCAAACGAACAGGTGGGTCACCTGATGTTAAGTGATCCCCACCGTCCATAGACACTAGCAACACCAGGGGAGTCAAGTGCGTTGCCAGCCTGTGTATGGGGGAGGGGGAGGGAAAGGAGAAAGGGGAAGGGAAAGGGGGAAAGGAGGTGGGCCTCCGGCGCTCTCACTGACCGAACGAAACGCAACAATGCAAGCACTGTTACTTCACGTCGGTGTTATATGAGAGGGTGGTACTACCCCGGGCGAAACAAAAAAAAAGAGTGAAAAAGAAAAACATTTTGTGCCGACCCTACTTAGGTGGGATAAGGGTAAGGAGATGACGATGACATTACGAATAGGTTATCAGAGTTTTATTTTAAGCTTAATTGTAACTCTTAACTGCGCTCACTCTGTTGGGTCAACTCACTAACTAAGGAATTATATATAAGTTCAAAACGATTTCTAGGACTCTTTTCTCTCTTAGAACCCACGACAAATCCTCTTGGTGTATTTTTTATATATCTTCTCCAGGTCATCAAACACTATTTGAAAGTTTTAGAGTATAATTCTGTATTATTCAAAACCGAGCATTAAATGTTTTATTGTAACATTTTTTTCAAATTCAAGTATTTTTTACACGTTCAAATCTTTCCTTCTTTAACGATAAGCATACCTGGCGTAGACATTCCTATTTAAAAATTCACATGGTATATTCAAGCTGCGAGTGGATATCCATAGGATTCGTGACCTGAATAATATAAAACCGTCTCCAGAAAGCTATCTTACATATATATGAAGGATCACGTTTTCACCTATCACAGGCATCGGAAAGTTCGTCGATTTGTCAGTTTCGATTCATTAATCATTTTTTATTGTCATACGAAAGTTTGAAGAGCGTTTACGTGATAAAAATATAAGGGTCGTAAAAGTGAACTTTGTTGACATCGAGTTGTAAAGAAGTGATATTAAAACTTTGGAGTATGTAAGCTTTGCATTAAAATGGCACTGGATTTTATGTATTGAGTAGTAATGGATAAATGTATGTTCTTAATCTTGTCCAATTACATAATACTGTTTCGCGAGCACTGCGTTTTGTCTTTTTGAAAACAAAAAAATCAGCACTTTAGTATACAGTTTTTTATTTATATTTCCATAATTAATTTATGAACTGTGTGACTTCTAGGTTTATTAAATCAAAATCAAAATCAAAATATCCTTTATTCAATTTAGGCCCTGAGAAGGCGCTTATGAATGTCAAAGCTACTACCGGTTCGGAAAACAGCCCAGTCATCGAGAAGAACCGGCAAGAAACTCGATCTGGTTTATTTTTTCATGTCATATATTTCTATAGTAATATAAATATTCACATTCGTTATTAGTGGATGCACAGAGAGGGGCGTCATTTCCAGACGTCACAATCATTCACGTATTGATCCACCCTATAATAGCCTTTAGATATTAAAACCCGCTTGACATGGTTCTTGAACTCACTATCAGGCAAATCGGTAATGTGTTTTGGGACTTTATTATAAAACTTAACACTATTACCTAAAAAACTGTTTTTGGATTTAGTGAGCCTGAAGCATGGAATGACCAATTTGTTGCTGTATCTAGTATTTAAATTATGCTGGTCTTTTACTAGATCCAACATATCTGAATTTTTGCGGACATACATTAAATTATCTAGAATATATTGGGAGGGCAGAGTTAAGATACCGAATTCCTGAAACTTAGTCTTTAATGATTCGCGAGGCCTCATATTATAAATTGCTCGAACTGCTCGTTTTTGTAATAGGAATATGGTGTCCACCTCAGCTGCTGTACCCCACAACAAAATACCATAAGACATTAAGCTGTGGAAGTAAGCGAAGTAGACAATCCTAGCAGTGGCAATATCTGTTAGCTGGCGAATCTTTCTAACTGCGAATGCAGCAGAACTTAGTCTTCCCGCCAATTTTTTTACGTGAGGACCCCATTGTAACTTTGAATCAAGTGTAATACCCAAGAACACAGTATCGTCAACTAAGCCTACTAGATTCCCATCGATCTCGATTCTACTATTAGTAAACCGAACATTAGGCAAGGTAAATCTTATACATTTTGTTTTGTTGGCATTAAGCAATAGATTATTTAACGCAAACCAGTCGGAAATTTTATTTAAAGTATTATTTAGATAACTAAGCTCTGAATCTATTCTTTTTACCTTAAATATAATTGAAGTGTCGTCCGCGAAAAGAACCATGTCAGCACAGTTATCAACCACTAGCGGTAGATCATTTATATATACTAAGAACAAAAATGGCCCTAAAATAGAACCCTGTGGGACGCCAATTTGAGTCAGTGATCCAGCTGACGTAACCCCGTCTACACTAACTTTGTGACAACGATCTTCTAAATAGGACGCTAGAAGGTCGAGAGAAGCTCCACAAACACCATAGTGTTTTAATTTCAAAATAAGAGTACTATGGTCAACGCAGTCAAAAGCCTTAGACAGATCACAAAACACACCAATTGCATCCTGCGATCCCTCCCAAGCTCGAAAAATATGACTTAGTAACGTTGCACCAGCGTCAGTAGTTGATTTTGATTTTGTGAAACCAAACTGTCGACCATCCAGAATCTTTTGCGCTTTAAAATATCCTAATAATTGTTTAAGCATAATCTTCTCGAAAATTTTGCTTAAGGACGGCAGTACAGAAATTGGTCTATAATTTCCAAGATTACTCCTACAGCCTGATTTAAATAAAGGAACCATTTTACTTATTTTCATTAAATCGGGGAAGGTTCCTTTTGCTATACACTGATTAAATATATTAGCCAAATATGATGAAATATTAATAATTAATAATGAAATTAGATAGGGAATTCATCTGTTGTACCCGGTGACTGGGAACTAAATATTTTAGTTCGAATAAGAATCACAATGATTAAAAATGCATATAAATATTAGCGAACGCATAGAAAACGATTCATTGGTGATACAGCTATAAGATTGAACTGTTTTTTTTTATACAATTAGTCTTTAGCTTCAGTAAAAAGGTGGTATTAAGTAAACAAGTAGGGTATTCTCTAGTGATTACCTTGTTAAATATTATAATTGACTGAAACAATAGATGTCAGGCTAGGTACGTAGAAAATTTGTTCTGAACTAAAAAACCTGTTCTTATTATAGGCGTTAATAAACAGTACAGTACAGTAACAAGAAAGATTTTTATGCGGTTTTCACCAGTACATATAGTGATTCATGGAGAAGGTTTAGGAATATAATTTGTCAAGGTATTTTTAATTATCAGGGCGTGATATTTTCCGTCTGGCCTGCTAGTCTAAAAATAAAACTGATGTATTTTCTTCGTTCTTGTAAACCTCCAAAACGGTTAAAGTGATTTTGAGGAAGTATTACAATAGAGGACTTTCTAGAGCATCATCTATGACATATATGTATAATTTTGCTGCTTCTAAGGATTTTGTCAGTAATGATAAATTTTGAGGGTAAGTACAAAATCATTAAAAAGATTGTAGAGGGTAAGTAGTAATAGTATAATAAAACAAATTAAAGTCATCCCAAAATTCATTAAAAAAAAAACATTTCTGAAACAACACAACCATTTTTATGGGATAATATCTTGTTCATTAGCTAATAAGCGATAGAAAATCTGTTGTATTTATCAAAATAATAGCATGTTGTATTGCTCAAAATAATAGCAAAATTTAAATTTATAATTGTGCTGCTCAATAAAGAAGACTGTTAATTAAATACATTTTTGCCTCTCTCGCGTATAGTAGACTTAACCTATCCTGCAACAGTTTTCTAGATGAAAGATCCTTATGTCTTTTCCTGCACTCTCGACCACATATTTGCAAATTTTCTAAAATAAACCTAAAACCCGATTGCAGCCACACCTACGATTTCCAATTGTGAATCCAAACTATTAAGGGTTTCTTTCAAACATATACCCAGATGGTATGTGAGAAATCTTTTAAAATAAGCATATAACCCGTTCGTAGCATCATCTACCGGGTTCAATTAAAATAAAAACTAACCTACATATATTGGCGGTAATATAAAAAAAAACCTTTAGAGGTCTATGGCCCCCAGTTTCTAATGAAGTTCCTTTCCCTTTTTTGTAGACGTTTATAAAATATCAAGTTGATAGAGGTAAATTGTATATTAAACGATAAAATATATTCATAAAATAAATAGTGATAAATGAAACACTGAATGATATTATAACTATTTTCAACTTGTATTAAATCTTTTTCACACTCCTCCATATAAAAATATAAATATTAAAAATATATGAGCACAACGCGTCAACTGTCACTTGCCTGTAACTATTCTTCTAAGAGCTAGAGACGGTTTCGACACGAATTTCAATAAGCCAGTTTAAATATATCTTTATGTTCTTCCGAACAGCGTGCGGGCTACCTGGCTGCCGGTAAACGTTACATTTACTAGTGCATATCGCACCTTTACACGCAAAAATATTCATTTTTATATAATTTTTGAATGTTTTGTTTGCCACTAACTTTAAAACGCTACTAAAACAAGAAATTATTATTGCCAGACATTTTTGTTATTAACAATAATGTGCTCGATGCTATTTTTTGTAAATAAAATAAGTATGTACAAACCATGTAATTTTAATATTATTATATTTAGATATAAAAGAGGGTAAATTAAAAGTAATATGTATAGAATAACCTAGCTATAGCTATAGTTTAGCGCAACACTGGCTGTATGATAAAGATAGCGATAATTGTGGAAGTGCCTGCTATAGACGGATGTATTCAAGATAGCTTCAGTCCCAAGTTATATGTCTACGTATATCTTTGTTTTTCATTGTTTACGATGAAATCTCAATATCATAATGATTAATGAAATAAAATATGTAATTTGCAATTGAAAAAATAAAATGGTTTGAAATGAATTATTTTATTTATAAACAATATCATCGGGCACATTATTGTCAATAATAAAATTGTCTGGTAATGGTAAATTTATGTTTTTAATAGCATTTAAAAGTAAGTGAAAAAAAAATGTTTCTAAAATTATTTATAAATCAAAATTTTTACCTGTAAAGGTGTAATGCACATTAAAAAATACAACGTTAACCGGCTACCAAGTCTCCTAAATCCTGTTTGGAAGGGCATAATATATCTTCATAATAAAAAACGTAGTATTCATTGTGCGCTTGGGTGTATTGGTCGTGTCCTCCCACCTCGCTCGCAGTGCTAGCACACTATTCGCGCCGTTCAGCACAGAGTAGTTTGTGAACAGAGACTTCAAATAACAGCTGAAGTATGGCTCTGCGGGATCTTCGCGAGGAGTTGAAAACATTCCAAACGAGTATGTCTACCATGCTCGAGAATTGGTTCACCAAGCAAGAGGACAGGTTCGCGAAACTTGAAAAAGATTTTGATGAAATTAAGACGTTTATAAAATTCATCAACGACAGCTATGATGACATCAAAACGAAAACTGACGACTTAGTAAAAAGAATGGATGCATTAGAAGTTCATACCTTAGAAACAGACAACAACTCTACTCGAATTACGCACCTAGAAGCCAAGTTGGATGAAATGGAACAACAAGCTCGACAATGTAATATTGAGATTAGCAACGTACCAGAGAAGCGAAGGGAAAACCTCACGTCAATTCTTCTGGATATAGCAGGTATTGTTAAGACATCGGTAAACAAACAGGATATAGTATCGATTCACCGTGTCCCGCATGCTTCTCAATCTGATCGTCCTAAGAATATCATTGTAAGGTTTACAAGTCGGCTTATTCGAGACGGCATTGTTTCCGCTGTCCGTCTCCACAAAGGAATTACTACAAAGCAACTCAATATACCTTCTGTTTCACAAAGAATATACATCAATGAACATTTAACCCTGAAGAACAAGACTTTGTTTCGGAAAACGCGTGAGAAGGCGAAGCAGCATGGCTTTCGTTTCACTTGGGTTAAACACGGTACCATACTTGTTAGACGCAACGAAACCTCTGCTGTTTTCTCCATACGTACGGAACAGGACTTGTCGAAAATCAATACTCAAGATAAATAAGGAATTTTGGTTTTGGTATTTAATATCTATCAGCGAAATTGCAGTCTCAATCGTTTCTAATAACATGATGCTCAGATTTTTTAACTTATTTCAATATTTAAATAGCGGTCTCTCTCTGTCGGTCTCGGTCATTACTCTGTACCCTTAGTATATGATTGTCTGTTAACGGTCGTAATTTTTCTACATACCCTAATAGTTTTTTTTATATCGAATACCATTTTATATTGTATTATTTTGAAATTATTTCTTTATTTTAATAAGCATTTATCATCATATATATATAAGCTGTGCCTACTGAAAGAAATAATGTTTTTCAATATCACTTGTACTATTATATTATATAAACTTATGAGTCGGTTTGTCAATATTACTCGTACCAGTCCATACTTGTTTTTTAACAGTACTATTACACATACAAAATGCCATAGAAATGCTTGATAAAATCATGATCTATTATCAAAACACTAGGGGGCTTCGTACGAAATTAAATACACTATCTTATAATATTCTCGTCAACAATTACGATGTCATTATCCTTACTGAAACATGGTTAATACCCAATATTAGTGACCATGAAATCTGTGATTCGCGCTACATTGTATACAGATGCGATCGGAATCGTGAAGTAACTCATAAGCGGGATGGTGGCGGCGTGCTAGTGGCCGTGCGTCGCGACCTACCCGCTAAGAGGGTTCTGCTCGACTTTGACTATACAAATACCTATGACGATAATACTGCAGTTTCATCGATCGACTATGTGTTATTGAAATGTAATGCGAGAAAAAAACAATTTATAATATGCGGCTTATATATTCCACCAAACCAAAGTTCTCACTCTTACGCATCTTTTATAAATGCACTATACTATGAACTAGGAGAAGACAATTTTGTTGATACATTTTACTTAGCCGGAGATTTTAATATTCCAGGAATCGAGTGGCGAGTACAGAATCATGACGTTTCAGATTTATTGCCACTCCAAACAACTGATAGTATTTATTTGATTACGAAATGTGTTCTTGATTTTTTACGAACTACCAATAGTAAGCAATATAATTACTTAAAAAACAGTATGGACAGGGTTTTAGATTTATTTATATCTAATGTAGATTCATGTACATGTGAACCACCATACCATCCCCTTGTCCCTGTAGATTGCCTTCACCCGCCTTTCTGCATTTTGACTCTTTTCAATTTACCCTATCAGAACATGAATCGATTATCCATACCTAGACATCGGTATTTGGAAGGAGATTACGTCGCAATTAATGAAAAAATTAATGCGTTACAATGGTCCGATATTCTAAATAATATACCCATCGACGAGTCACTAAATGTGTTTTATGAAAAAATCTATGAGATTATAAAGTTTCATATACCATCACGCCCGTCAAAATCAAATCACTACCCAGTTTGGTTCTCACGACCACTCATTCATATATTTAAGGATAAGGAAAGAGCTTGGATTAAATGGAAAAAATATAAGACTTCATATCATTACGAAGAATTCTCACTTTTTCGAAAAAGATTTCGTATACTTAGCAAACAATGCTATAATAATTACATAAATTTAATTGAAGATCGATTAAAACAGGATGTTAAAGCGTTCTGGAAATTTATTAAAAGTAAAAACAAGAAATCCGGCATTCCTTCTACAATGAAGTACAAGGATATGGAGTCTGATAACCCAAATAAAATTTGTGAACTTTTTTCTGATTTCTTTTCATCTGTATATGAATCAAGTGGTGGTGGGAACAATAATCTTGAGACTTCACCTATGAACACTAAGTGTGACTTCGTCCTGTGTGATATAGATATCACCCGAGATGTTATTTTAAAGGAATTACAGTCATTGGATATAACGAAAGGGCCAGGACCAGATGGTCTACCTCCATTCTTTATTAAACACACTGCCGAATCGCTTGTTATTCCACTATACACATTGTATAATAGAAGCTTACGTCTAGGCTTAGTCCCAAAAATTTGGAAAATGGCAAATATAGTCCCGATTCATAAAAATGGTACTAAAAATGATGTAACAAACTATCGACCTATATCGCTATTGTCCACCCTGCCGAAAGTTTTAGAACGAATAATTCATAATAATATTTATCCCAGCCTACATAAAATTATCATTCAAGAACAACATGGTTTTGTTAAAAAAAGATCTACAATAAGTAATCTAGTCTTATATACCAACTTCCTATTTCAATGCATTGACAAACGCTCGCAGGTGGATTCAGTTTATACCGATTTTTCCAAAGCGTTTGATAAGGTGAACCACGATTTACTACTAGAAAAACTAGCATTTAATGGCATTCGGGGAAACTTATTGCGATGGTTCACATCGTACATAAGCAATAGAACACAACGAGTTGCTATCAATGGTTTCATCTCAGATTTCGTTACGGTTACCTCAGGCGTAGCTCAAGGATCCATTCTGGGTCCTTTGCTTTTTATTATATTTATTAATGATATTGACAGGTGTTTTAAACATACTAATTTTCTACTGTATGCTGATGATCTTAAAATTTATCGTGAAATTGTAACACCTGATGATTGCTATAAATTACAAAGTGATTTGAATTGTTTTAGTAATTATTGTAAAAATAATAAGCTGCACCTTAACCTAACTAAATGTAAGTCAATTACCTTCAACAAGAAAATAAATTATTAAAACTTCAAAAACACTTTAGAAGAAACAACATTAGAAAAAGTTAAGACGATAAGAGACCTAGGAATACTAATGGATTCAAAGCTTCACTTTGATATTCATATTAATCTTATAGTAAGTAAGGCTTTTATGATGTATAGTATTGTGATGCGAAATTGTGTGTCCTTTAGAAGACCGGAATCATATATTCTACTGTACACTTCATTAATTAGATCTCAAGTAGAATATGCTACTCCCGTTTGGAACCCGTTGTATAATAAATATAAAAATCAATTAGAAAATATTCAAAAAAAGTTTCTTCGATCTGTTGACTATCGTTGCTTTCAATCCAAAGCCTCTTACGATGTCCTCCTAAACAAATTTTCCTTACCATCTCTTACGTCAAGAAGAATGCTTCTCGACCAAATGTTACTATTTAATATATGCCATAATAAATTTGAAATGTCCTTGGAGAAAGCGCAATTATTTAATTCTAAAAGTTATATAGCATATAATGTCTTATATTTAAATGTATGTTTCTTGAACGTTTGAGTAATTGAATACGGGTAATCGTTATGCTGGTAATGTTTCCATGTGTGCAAAACAAATGTATTTGTCATATGAATGGCGATATAAAATAGTAAACGAAACATTCTATATCTATGAAACGGACGCTGCTTTTGTTTCTTCTGTCATGTTATCGGCAAAATGCCAACAAAGATTGGATCGATACGAACATTGTCATTTGTGTTCGGTGAACATGTTTTGTGGTAAACCACATCTCTGTGTGCTACATAGATAATATATATATTTACATGCTATCATAGAAAATCCTGATATATAAAATTTCGGTGTCCGTGTATTTTTAATTCTTCTCTTCCTGAACAACTTTACTGTTTTGAATGATGAGGTTGTTGTGATGATCTACGATTTTTTAACAAGCTTTTCGAGGATTTTCCAAATATACTTACTATATTTACACTATATATATATATAGATAATCTCAAGTTTCCGGCGATTTAATATTTATAAATCAGTAATAATTTCAAATTTTTATCTTTCATTATCCTGGAGAACGACTTTACTTTTTTTTAACGACGTTTTATTGAACAAAATGTATCCTTGATGTAACCTTGTAATATGAGTTATCGCTGTGTCAAGTTTCGTCAAAATTGGTTCAGTAATTTCAGAGTGATACGTGTTCACAGGGACAGGCAGACAAATCGTAAAAGGATTATTTTTGGCATCTATATCGATAACAAAGATTACCCCGACCAAATTTTCAAAAATATTTAATGTACAGATTTAGCTTTGTTATAGTAATATGTCTTTAGGTCGGGATTGCCTAGGTAGGTCTTCATACAAACTTCATCAATTCAAACTTTTATTCATAAAGTGAAATGTAAATTATTTAATACATAACCAAATTGCATAACATATAAACGAAGAAAGTGAAATAAGATCTAAAATGAAAAAAATAGCAATAATAAAATTAGTTCATAATAAATCTGCTGCTGTCGCAATAAAACCAAATGATAATATAAATTAGTAATATAATAATAATAATAATATAATATAATAATATAATAATAATAAGTAATATTCGTGAGTGAAATAAAATTTTCTTACTGTTACTAGGATCTTTATTTCAATAGTATATTTTTATAAACCTACAAATTGTATTCTTTCTTTATTATATGAGCAGCTTTCTCAGCTATCATGACCACAGCACCTAGAGTACCTCCAGTAACAGTATTTGGCATTATGCTGGCATCCACCACACGGAGACGTTTTACACCATACACCCGAAGTTTACCGTCCACCACTGATCCCATAGCACATGTACCACAGAAGTAACGCTTCGGGAAAGAGACACATCTAACGTAACATCTCCAATACTCTGTGCTATCTTTTTTTAGACCTTTACAAGTTGGTAACTTTGGATGGAGTCTCACGGCGCCTAGTTTTTTAAAGAACTTTGTTTTTTCAACACGAATGAAATCATTCAAATACTTTACTAGATCGTCTAAATCGCTATCTTCAGAATCATAACCAGGTCGAATCTTAGGAGGATCACTATAATTGAAACTAGTCAGTTTGACTTCCCCTCTAGATTTGGCATGGACTTCAGATATAACCGAGTATACAATTTTATTTTTGTCAATTTCTTTTTTATTTTTACATGATGAGAAGAATGAATTAGTTACTTGGTCACTCAATTCGTTTGATCGGGCACTATATCCAATCAGATCACTCTGGTAGTTTACATAGTTAATGGTTGTGTATTCTGGTTGAGTTTCGGACTTATTCAACGATATGAAACCAATGAATACAGAGGCTGGGTATTCGTTAGGATTCTTGGGTTCTGTCTGTGGTTTCGTATTCCTTAAATCATGCACTACTACTACAGCGTTTTGATCAATCAAATTCTTGCCAACTTGTAAATTTGATATTACTCCAATACCATGGCTTTTTAAATGTTGTTTGGGGCCTATTCCTGATAGCATTAATAATTTCGGAGTATTGATAGCTCCAGCGCAAACTATAATTTCTTTGCTTGCTCTCAGTGTTAAAAAATTTCCATTATCTGCCCGCACTAAGACTGATTCTGCATTTTTCTTGTGGTCAAAGTTTATTTTAATTACGAGCGTATTTTTTAACACATGTAAATTATTATATTTTCGTATTTCTGTAAGATAAGTACGTGCTGTGTGTTGTTTTCGGCTTTTTGCAAAGTTAAACATAGCAGACGTATATCCAACAGTATTTTTTATATTTGAGTCTCTGATTATGGGATAACCTAGCTCTCTTAAACCTTCCAAATATTCGGTAGCCTCTGGAGTCCTATCCTTCGTAAGAAGTATTGGCCCTTTATAACCAAAATATTTTCCATCAGATGAATTCTCTATATCGGAGTCGTTTAGTTTTTGACTTTTAATAAAGAAAGGAAGTACGGCTGTTCCTTTCCAACTGGAGTCATTAGCAGCAATGGCCCATTGGTCATAATCACGATAATATCCTTCGTTGTACAAAACATAATTTATAGCACTCGTTCCTCCAAGCATTTTACCAAGCTCCAAATCGAATGTCCTAGATTCGTTACATTTTGTACACTGTTGTTTTATATCCATTGTATAGTTCCAGTCTACAGATGAATTTACTAGATAATAGCTTAGGCTTGGAGGCTGAAATTTAAAATTATGTTATTGTTATTAAAAATCTAAGGTAGTTTAATCATTTAAACAACTATCACTTTCAAGGGAACTGTATGTATTTTTTTATGTCACAAGAAGTAAATAAGTTTTTTTTTTTTTGTTAAGTTTAGTTAAGTAGTTAAGTATGTGTTTTTATTTATTTGGTCAATTTAATCATATTTCAAATATGTGTAGTTATAAAATTATACCAAAATGAATATCTTTATATAAACCTTAAATTTTTGAAGTAATCTAAATGCTTTTTTAAAACTAACCTCAACTTGAAACGGTGGATCTCCGCCTGCCTCTATTAGTAGTACTTTTGTCTTTTTATCTTCAACTAATCTTCTTGCAAGAACACATCCTGCTGTTCCAGCGCCAACAATTATAAAGTCAAAAACCGAACCATCTAAGCAGACCAATTTGTAGTGTTAAATAAAAATTTCTTGCAGTTTCTAATAAAATTGTTACTATAATTTATCTTACTTATTACTGTGGCTGGAGGTGGATAACTGTGTGCTGTTAATTGCAGCATAGTCAGCACTTGAAAGGCGCCTTGTATGGTGGCAATATTCTGCAGAACAGTCTGTGCATCCATTATACCTTAAAATATTTTAAATATGATGTTGGATTAGTTTAATCAGTCCCACTTGTGAGTCTTTGCGTATTCAAATATATCCAGTGCTGTACAACGTCGCTATGGTCGCATTTATTTGATTGGCATTAAATCGAAATTGGATAACCTGTAGTCAATCTTACATTCAACACTACGTTAGTGAGTACATGCTTGAGTACTGGTATTATCTATCACTGCTAGTTTCTATCATTAAGTAAACAAAGATAAAATTGCTATCCACGTTAAGGTTGGCTACAGATAGCACTCCAAACTAGATATACTTGTTTGTAACTTCATTTTCTTTTTTCTAATCTTATGAAAAGTATAGGAAGGAATGCAATTCATCTTATGTTAAGTGCTCACTGTCGTCTGCGTATAACTTACCGCAAATGGACGACAGTTTTTTGACGACTCGTAATAGGTTTGGGATTTGTATTTGTGTTTGTAGCCAAAATCAGTCTATGAGCAAGAATACAGCAGTATAAGCTCTGCTGCTTTCCAACAGGAATAAATATGGCATGGGGCCTCGCAGGCATAAGTTACAAAGGGTCATAGAAAGAATAATATCGTCGACTGAGGTCGATTGTGGTAATTCTAGTTATTTATCTAATTCCGAATATTCAATGTAGAATAAAGTCAGATTAAAGGCTGAAATCGAAAGGATGCGAGTAGATCTAGGAAAGACTTACCAGAATATATTACATATTAATTATGTCAATAATAAGCTAAAAGTATGAGGTTAGTTTATTTATAAGACAAATCAACTTAACATTCAAACACAATTAACACTTAATACCTAATGAGACTATTGTAGCCTGTAGCCTATAAATAATAATAAAATAAAAAGTACAAACCTGTGTATAGAACCTCCACAGCCGTAACGTACGCTTGCTTGATTGTCTAAATATTTTGTATTTATAACCATTTTTATTGGTTGTACCGTGTTTAATGAGAAATTAAATTGATTAATTATTGATTATATTATCTTTGTAGTTTTATTTGCCTTACTTATTTTTATGGGAAATTACAAAACTAGTTTGCGTTTTCGTAACGATGTTAATTTACTATCGTAAGCAAAGTCTTGGCATAATCAATTTGTCTCAATAGGAATATACAAATAATTGTCTTACATATTTTAACATGTCATGTCTTATATTAATCTTAAAATAAATAAAGATTTTGTAGTTGAGGTTATATGCTTCCTACTGTAATTTATTTACATTTTAATTTAATATGTATATATTTTAGTTTTCAGCGCGTTCACTATAGGCTTTATTAATATATTCAACATTCTGAGCAGAAAGCTTTTCTAAATGTCTCACCCTACTCTTTATACCATTTTATTATTTCAGTGGTTGGAAGGTATACACGATTGTTTAAGCTCTCGGGTCTTGTTATCTTTCTTATGGCGCTTTGATCGGTATTTTTGGCAGGAGATAAATTTATGATTTCACGTCATGACATGCCAGTAGGCGTGACCGACAGTATCGCTCCGCATGCGTCAGACTAGCGACGCGTGGTATAGCGGCCTGAGTACACCCTATATCGATAGTTTGCAACTCATCATATGTTTTATTGATTAATAGACTTTATAAAATATTATGATATTAAAATCATTCAGACTGTAATTGATTTAACAAATCAAAAAGAACACAGTTAATTCGTTGTTTTAAGTTTTTACTTCTGTCGCCAGTCGTTATGACTGTCTCGACTTTCTATTTTTCAGTGAGACGAGATAGAGGCTAGCGAATTGCAGGCACTTAATTACTTAATGATTTTTTAACGCAAGGTATCGTCTTTCTTTATTGTATACTCGTATCTTATATAGGTACCATTCATATTTACTGTACTGGTTCATACCAATTTTTTGTAACTTTACTTAAAATTATATAACTTATTCGTATAAGTTTTGTTATCAAAAGGCTATTATATTATTATTATTATATATATTATAGAGTGGGTCAACATGTGAACGATGATAATGTCTGGAATTGGCACATATTTCAGTGCATCCACTACAAACAATTATAACGTTAATGTAAATATGAGTATAATGAAAAGATAAATCCGATCTAGTTTCTCGTTGGTTCTTCTCGATGACATTTCTAACATTCATAAACGTCTACTTAGCGCCGAAATTGAATAAATTATTTTTGATTTTGATTGAGATGTTTTACACATACTTTCCTAGCTAGCCAGTCTATAATATATGAAAATATCACTTAGTAGCATGTACAGTAGCCTATATATGTTATAAAGAACTTAATATTTAAGTATGAATAATTTTCACAACAGAGTTCTAAGTTTATAGCATATCTGATCAACATATGAACCTCAATTAAATTTATGATCTACTTTTAGGCCAAGTTATGGATGTATGTAATTTAATGTATTTTTAATTTAATTTTAACTTAGATGTGTGGTATAACTAGAATGGGTAGGGGAAAGTCCCCCAGTGCGGACACTTAAGGTTATTGGTAAAAAATTAAAAAACCTTTTTGGAAAAGGTATCTTTATTGATAACTTAAGTAACTCAACAAATATTAAAATCGAAATAAATAAACAAAATTGCAACTTATGCATTAACATATAAAAAAAAAACAAAACTTTGGTGAAAATAGACCTAGTTTTTGCAAGTGGCACCTAGTGCCGGACAGTTTTAAAACATCTGACACCGATCACATATATACACAGGCGTCTGAACATTCTGGAATGTACGCACAAGCTTCATGAGCCTACTTATGGAAACTGGAGTATTGTATTGAGTCCTAATCGTTATCCTTGAAGCATACTACGCAAGTAGTTTTTTTTTTAATTGTAATGATTCACTTAATGGCTATTTTTCTTAGCCTTATTATTTTCTTGGTTTTTGGTTTTTACTCCTTTGGCTTGCTTTCCCTTTTTTCCTTTGGCTTTTTCACCTTTGGTTTCTTACCCTTCCTCTTCTATTCCAGTTTTAAAGTTGGCTTTCATTTTATCTCCTCTTTCGCTTGTTATTCATTTTCTTTTTCTTGGGCAGCAATTTTGTATGGGGATGATGTTAAAATTTCACTTTGTTTACATCGTTTTTTTGCAGCATCTGGTAATGGAAACAATTTATGAAATGTTGTAGCGCAACGAAGCCTCTCTTAAAGAAAGTTCTTTAGTTATCGTAGTTTGTAAACTTGCTTGGTCTCAATTTCCGTTTTTTTCTTATCTTCCATTTTGATTTGATTTCGTTCTTATGTCTCCTGAAAAAAAGAATGGCAATTATAATAAAAAAATACTGTCCGGCGTTAAGGTACTACTTATTACATCACATTGAAACTGGGTTAGAAATCTTAAAAAAACGTTGGTTGATTACGAACATCAATGGAACACTACGTAGGCGCGTTGAGCGGTATCTTTTGGTGAGAGATAAATTCATAATTTCGCGTCCTGACATGCTAGTAAACATGACCTAAAGTATTGCGCTTGCGTGGTTTCGCCAGGTTAGTGACGCTTGTACACAGGCATATCTAATAATGATATATCGTATTGAGATTGTGCAGCCCATCATATGTTGCATGAATGAATAAACTGTATAAAAAATTATGTAATTACATTTGGAGTGCCAATAGATGTGAAAGAGAGATTAATAGTAATAATAATTACAAATTATGTAATTGAAATAATTCACCATATAGTTAACGGCGATGGATAGTGTGTCACTCGGTGGTCGCCATTGTTTTTGATGATACTGTGCTTACTATCAGGCACAGTGCAGTCATTTTGCCATGCTACTATAAAAATCTGAGCTGCCACTAAAACTCCCTGGAAAGTTCTAACAAGAAGGCCACCACCTCGTTAATTCATTGTAATGATCGCAAGAAACTTGTTATATCATTACCGACTTGACAGCGACAGTAATAATCTACTAGAAGATTGATTGCAAAGAAATACAATTAAAAAAGTCAGTTTAGTTTGATACCACCTTCATGTTGAAGATCTGTCGTTAAGCACCTGTTGATGTATTCTGGCAGCTGCAGTTGAGAGCTAGACATCTTCTGAGTTTAGCGTGTTTATCATCATTAGAGCTCATCGTTAGTTATCATGAGATGAAACTATGCCCAAACGCTAAAACCATTAGACTCCGGCGCTCTCACTGACCGAACGAAACGCAACAATGCAAGCACTGTTACTTCACGTCGGTTTTCCATGAGAGGATGGTACTACCCCGGGCGAGCCGACGCATTCATGTTGAAACCAATAATAGTTTCAGCGTGGCTCTACCACCATTAAAATTTAAAATAAGAGCTACTTTACTTAATTTTAAATAACCGATTTTTATATATATTTTGTATAATATCATTCTAAAGTAGGATCCAGTATCGCCAGACACTTTCACAGGGCCATAACCTCTGTCAGACGCTTTAAAGCAGACAGAAAATTTATGAACTTTACTTATTTCTAAATGCTTGATTTTTTTTCTCAAACTGACTGCGCTATTGACCTAGCAAGGTCTTAACAGCTTCACCGGACTACAACTAAATGATTGATGTTTAAATATGTTATTCGGATAACTATTACAAAGCTATATTTCTATAGCCAGACGGGCTGTAACGGCCAAAAATACCACTAGACATGAAAAATAGACTAAAAATTATAATGAAAATAGATTTGAGATTGAAAACTGAAGAAGTTCAAACTTTCTAAATTGAAAATAAGTGGTAATTAGAGGAACCGGGGTAGTACCACCCTCTCACAGAAAACCGACGTGAAGTAACAGTGCTTGCATTATTGCGTTTCGTTCGGTCAGTGAGAGAGCCGGAAGCCTACCTCCCCTCCTATTCCCCTTTCCCCTTCCCTCCTCTCCCCTCCCCACGCCAAACACAGGCTGGCAACGCACTTGCAACTTCCCTGGTGTTGCAAGTGTCTATGGACGGTGGTAATCACTTAACATCAGGTGACACACCTTTATGTGTGCCTTCTATAATAGTCAAAAAAGTCAGACCGATTTATTTCTATAAAAATAATATGTATATAGAATAACTTAGCTACAGTTTAGTTTAGTGCAGCACTGCCTGCACGATAAAGATAGCTATAATTGTGGCAGCGTATGTTATCGACGCATGTATTTAAGATGGCGTCATTAATAAAATCAAATATGTTCTCTGCAATGGAAAAGATAAAATGGTTTGAAATTAATTATTTTTATTTATAAAATATATCAACGGGCACAATATTGTATATAAAAACTATCTAGCTGTGTTAAATTTATGTTTTTAATAGCTTTTAAAATTTACTGAAAAAAAATTGTTCTTAAATTTATTTATAAATCAAAATTTTTACCTATAAAAGTGTGATGCGCTTCAAAAAACACAACGGTAACCGGCTACCAGGTATCCAGAATCCTGTTTGGAAGGGCATAATATATCTTCATATTAAAGAACCAACTTTTCTCAAATTCTCGTTCTTCCAACGTTGCTGGCTCTTATACTAAGGTGTCGCAAAAAAGTCTAGTTACATTAACTAATTTCTTTTCTTTCGTTATCCTGGAGAACCCCTTGCGTTTTATGGGTCAAAAAGTATCCTAAATGTAACCTTGTAATGTACAGATTTGGCTTTGTTACAGTTTTATTATAGTATAGATAAATAAATAAATCTTGTCACCTTTGTTTAGCAAACATTTTTTTATACAATGAAATAAATGTAACAACATATAAGTGACAGTTTCGTCTACATAAATGTTTCATATGTGGTCGGTAATTACGCACAGAAATGTCATGTAGCCGTAGCTCAGTTATAACGTACTGGACTTTATATGTTTCGCCGGAGCCGACGGTTCGAAACACGGTGATCTTTTTTTTTGGTATTTTTTTTTGAAGTAGCATATGGAAATATAGCTTAATTTTTTAGCTAATCTGTCTGCTATATATAGCACAAAGAAAATTTACCAAAATTCGTCAAGAATATCATGAACTACATTTTTTTTACTTTCGTCTGTTATCCTCTCCCTTGCGTTTTATGAGTTAAAAGTAGATGTAACCTTGTAATATTAGTTATCACTGTGCCAAATTTCGTCTAAATTGGTTTAGTACTTTCAGAGTGATACGTGTTCAAAGGGACAGACAAACAGGTAGATCCTGGAGAATCCCTTGCATTTTATGAGACAAAAAATATCCTAAATGTAATCTCGTAACATTAGTTATCACTGTGCCAAGTATCGTCAAAATTGGTTCAGTACTTTCAGAGTGATGGGTGTTCACAGGGACAGACAGACAGACAGACAAAAATTTTAAAAGGGTTATTTTTGGCTTCTATATCGACAAGAAAGCCTACCCCTATCAAAATTTTCAAAAAATATTTAATGTACAGATTTGGCCCTGATACAGTTTTGTTATAATATAAATAGATAAGCATCAATAACCGATTACAAATACTTTTTTATAACACTCACCTGAATATTATGTCACGCAGTGTCCTTCCGCCTAAAATGGCAAACAATTTCTCACACTGTTGCCGCGCGCGTCACTGACTTACCGCGTTCAGTCACTTGTTATTACTACATCTCCCCGTCCCTTTTCACTTGTTCTTAAATTGCTCGCTTTCGAAATTACCGAAATAATACGAGTGTCCGGTTCTAGGTGCCGTCCGGCGTTACGGGACTTCCCCCTAAGTATTTTAGTTACATATAGTATAACCGGGCATAATAAGCGAAGTTCCACATTTTATAAAAACCTCTACACTAAAAAATAGGACAATGATTATTACGCAATAGATAACAATGGTGAATCTAACAAAGATGTTGAAGTACAAGATATGTTGAAATCTGAAATAAAGTATGTAATTCAAACTCAAAACAAAGATAAACCTCCCGGGAGAGACAACATTACAAATGAAGTGTTGAAGTAAATCTGTGAACCTTTACTAAAGTCTCTGTAGGTATTACTTAATAACGTATATAAAAATAGAGAAATACCAAAGCAATGGATAAAATCAACAATAACATTATTTGTACAAGAAGGGATATAGAAGAGATCTTGCGAATTACAAAATCGTATAAAATATTTTCTTCAGTTTTTTGTTCAATAGACTATCTAGGATTTTAGACGAGAGAGACCATATTATTCCATGGGCCTTGGCGAGGACCACCACCTGAGGCCCATTTAATTCTGTATGACGCTGGACGGGCGCTGGCAGTTCGAGCACGATTTTAAGAGGCTCGAAACCGCGGATTCTCGGGGCGGCGGCGGCTCTCGGCCGTTTGGTCCTCAACATATGGGGGCCGAGTGCCGGTGTCGCCGACTCTATATGGGAGTCATGCGGGCGATGGACGTCTATTGGGCCCCGGTGTGGGCCGATTCTCATGTCGTCTCGTGACATCAACGTGCGGGATTAAAACTTTAGATACAAATAACAAACGAATTGAATGGAAAAAAGAATTACAGATATTAAGAGTAAGAAATCTAAAAATGAATTGGGTGGGTCATATAACTAGTATGGCCATAAATACTGTTACATAAAACTTTTATTTTTTTCAACTTTTTAATTATTTTGATTTTGGTACACGTAAATTATTTTAAAAACTTCTTTCGATCTTGCGCCATTTCACATATTTTTTCGTGTTCATTATAGAAGAAGAAAGAAAGAAAGAAAATGTCTTTATTGCTGGATAACATCAAAATAACAAGATGAACATATACATAGCTTATTTGAATATCCAACAAAGGTACCTCCATTCAGCAAAGTGCTGCAGCATAACTAGGGTGGTACTGCAGCGCTGATTTTCAATGGAGACCCTAAGTAATGTACGGACGTGTAGTCGGTGTATTGACAATAAATATAACATATCTTATACATGTAAACAGCTAACAACAACAAATAAACAAACATTATCAAATGACAATATGAAATGGGGTGTTAAAGAAAATAGGATTGCAGTGATCGCCTTGCACAACGTGGGTATGGAACCGTCGGTCATATTCAAGACATTTCAAAAGCTTGGTATCAGCCGGTATGTTCGTATATCGTACTATGAACAGATACAACAACACTTCCTCTGACAAAAACCAGAAAAAATCGGGGTAGTCGCATGTTGTTAGAACTACAAAGACTGTTAATGCTGTTAAAGCCAGAATTCGTCGAAACCCCATTAGGAAACAAAAAATCACATCCCGAGAAATGAAGATTCTCGCTACGACTCTGTAGCGTATTATAAAACTGCTTATTGTCGATATACAGGACATGTCATAAATCAATATTTATAATTAAAGAGAGTGGATCGATCAAAACGCCTTCTTCGCAATACCACCTGCGTATTGCGATTGAAGGCACAGAAATATTACTCTTTACCGATGAAAAAATTTTCACGATTGAAGAACACTACAATAAGCAAAATAATAAAATGTATGCGCACAGTTCTAAAGAAGCTGGTCTAGTAGACGGAAAGATACAACGTGGACATCATCCTGCATCAGTGATTATTTGGTAGGGCGTGTCTTACCAAGGAGTCACAAAACTACATTTTTTTACAACCACAACCTCTCAGCAATACACTTTTATTTAAATATACCGTGGGAACTTTTCAGCGCAGGACTCTGCACCTAGTCACAAGGCACATACTACCCAAGCCTGGCTTAAAACCAATGTTCCAGGGACAGCAGCTGAGGTAGACACCATATTTTTATTACAAAAACGGGCAGTTCGAGCAATTTACAATATGAGACCCCGTGAATCCTTAAAGATCAAGTTCAAGGAGTACGTTATATTAACTCTGCCCTCCCAATATATTCTTGACAATTTAAGGTATGTCCGTAAGAACCTTGAAAAGCTAGATTCAGTAAAAAACCGTCACAGTCTAAATACTAGAAACAGTAAGAAACTGGTTGGCCCACGTTTTAGGCCTAGTAAAACCAGTAATAGTTTTTTGGGAAAAAGTGTTAGATTTTACAACAAAGTCCCAAAGGATATTACCGATTTCCCGGATTGCGAATTTATGCGTCATGTCAAGCTGGTTTTGGTGTCAAAAGGATATTATAGAATGGATCAATATGTGAACGACGGTGATGTCTGGAATTAACTCATCTCTGTGCATCCATTAAAACGTTTGTGATATTTACGTAATATATTCTAAATCTATCTATACTTTAATAAAACTGTAGCAAGGCCAAATTTGTACATACAATATTTTTTGAAAATTATAATCGGGGTAGACTTTGTTATCAATATAGAAGCCAAAAATAATATTTTTGTCTATATACATTTTTGTCTGTCTGTCTGTCCCTGTGAACACGTATAACGCTTAAAGTACGTTTTAACGAAGATTTTAAAGAAACTTGACACAGTAATAACTAATATTACAAGGTTACATTTAGAATACTTTTTGTCCCATAAAACGCATCGGTTTCTCCAGGATAAGGAAAGAAAAGAAATTAGTTAATGTAACCAGACTTTTTTGCTACACCTTAGTACAAGAGCCAGCAACGTTGGAAGAAAGAGAATTTTAGAAAAGCTGGTTCTTTAATATGAAGATATATTGTGCCCTTCCAAACAAAATTCAAGATACCTGGTAGCCGGTAAATATTGTGTTTTTTAATGCGCATCACATCTTTTCAGGTTAAAATTTTGATTCATTAATAATTTTAGGAACATTTTTTCAGTAAATTTGAAACGCTATTAAAAACATGAATTTATCACTGCCAGACAATTTTGTTATTGACTATAATGTGCCTGATGATATTCTTTATATACAAAATAATTCATTGCAAAGAACATATTTCATTTTATTAACCATTATGATATTGAAAATTCACCGTAATCAATGAAAAACAACGATAAGCGTAAACATATGACTTGATACTGACGCCATCTTGAATACATGCGTCTATAACAGGCGCTTCCACAATTATCACTATATTTATTATACAGTCAGTGTTGTGCTAAACTATAGCCATAGCTAAAACATTCTAAAATTAAACCATTGTTAGCTCTTAGACAAATAGTTACAGTAGTAGTAGTAATATTCGTCCAATAGAACAGGCGAGGGAATTAATCCATACTGCCAATTCTAAAGTTGTCAATATAGGTAGTTTTTATGCATCCTTTAACCAATTTTCTTCCGTGTCCAAGTTACTATAAAGGCGTAAGCGCCGAATCTTCTATATAATATTTCATACATATTCTTTTATCCATCATTTTCTTAATCTCCTTGTTAATAGTTTGTCTGAATTATTTCGTTTCTCTCACCCAGAGTGTTTGTTAATTTCCAGAGTGTTTATTGATGTCCATTGTCGAGTAATTAATTCAATATTCTAACAAGATGTTGGCTCCCTTGTTAGAACTTTCCATGGAGTTTTTTGGGCATCTCAGAATTCATGGTCCGTGGTATTATTTTCCATTCACTTCTCTTATGCACAATAAACAAACTATATTACATAAAACACCACCAATTTTACACAATATAGAGTCAAGTAACAAAAGATTATGAATAAAATCCACATAACAGACCAAGATCTCGCCAAAAACTCACAAATAGTTACAGGCAAGTGACAGTTAACGAGGCGACGTGACGCGATGCGTCATATCTTTTTTAAATATTTTTCTTCAATAGAATGTAATATGAAAAAGTTTTAATACAAGTTAAAGATAGTTATGATAAAGTAAGTGGTAGAGATGATTTTTTAATTTTGTATTTACGTATTGTGGATGTGCCGTGTCTGTGTATCGTAGGTTAGGTGTCGTAATAAAGAAAGAGAGAGAGAGACTGTATATAATATATACACACATAGAATTTTCATTTCAATAGCAAACCTACTCCAGGATTACCTATTGATATATTAACTTTTATTAAATTGATTATCCCAGATCATTCAGTGTATAATTTATCTTTATTCTTATATATAAAAATCAATATTTATATGTTTGTCCTCTATGCACGACGAAACTACTGATCAGGTTGTGATAATAATTTAGGAAGGTATTCTGGGAACACCCGAGAAGGTTCCTGTATCAAAACATCTATATATATAAACGTTCTTTTTTAAAAATGTAATGAAATTGTTTGCTTTAAAGAAAGGAAGGACTTTTTCTTCTTATTGGAACTTTTTACAATACATTGAATATTGTTTGACATGTTTGACATATTTCAATGAAACATCAGTTATCACAATTAATCAATTCCATTTGTATCAATGTAATTGTTTAGGAATTTATGTAGTTCAGGCATCAATACGAGGACATAGTGAAATTCAGGGTAATGAAGCTGTTGATCTTATCGCTAAAGAAGTTATCCAGACAGGATATTTTGAAACTATAAAACCTATGTTCAGGATTTATCCTCCCCAAACAAGACTGATTCGTTACTGTCATGGAACTCAAACTAGAGTGTATCCTTTTTTTTTTTAACGTGGGGAAATCCCTTATGGATACGCCACCCTCCCGGGGGAGAGGGTGGGTTATGTCCGAGTCGCACGGACTAAAACCCCACGGTGTACGTCTGCCGCTATAGTTGGGGCGGCACGAGATCTCTATAGACTTCATCGTGCCGCCCCAGCGGTTGGCCCAGAGAGCACGGTTATTTGTGGCGTTGAGGGCGTCGGTACCCACAACGGTGCCCCGTAGGCGGCCATGGACCTGACGACCCCCATATAGAGGCGACGGCAGACGCCGCCCGGCCGCCCCGTGTTGGGGAGGAGTCGTCCGAGCGCCGCTGCCGCGAACTGGAGTGTATCCTACCAAATTGAAGGCAAATCTTATGCTTTCATTTAGGATAACATTCCTGGTAAGTTATAGATTGATACATTTCGTGACTGTTGTAAGTTTGCTGCGTCTACTATCTGTAGACTGAGTGCTCTCCAGTGCACCTTGCAAAGTTCAGAATCAGCGACAAATCAATGTGTATGGGGGTCGGATGAAGGCACTCTAGAACATTTTTTTTTCTATTACCCCAATTTAGTATTTCATTGTATGATATTTTACCTAACAATATACTACGTCCGTCTTATTTTAACAAAGGCACAAAGGTATGTATTTTCTTTTGTCAACACTCTAATTTTATGTGTTTTAACAAAATTAAACTATAACATAATACAATAACTAACAGTAATTATTACGTAAATATATATTTATTTAAGGCCCGTAGTGTCTGTAGTGGTGTGTAATAAACATTGAATATTATCTATAAAGTGACTCTCCCATGACTGACTTGATAATTATAGAATTCATAACTATGAAACTCCAATACTAAAAAGTTTAAATTTGTGAGTTTGGATGTTTGGGGTAATCTCTGATACTACTGATCCGATTAAAAAAAATATTTCCCTGTTGAAAGGTATATTAGATTACTTTTTATTTAGATGAGTATTATATATATTATATAAGTAAATGGGGAGTGGAGGTGACGGCCAGAGAAGTAACCCAGGAGATATCAGGAAGACATTTCTTGCCAATATATATAGAATAGTTTCTAGTCACAATTGAAACCGATAAGTTTCGCTACAATCGGGTTTTAGGTTTTTTAAGATTAATAAAATTGGAACTGGTAATAACCTATTTCGTGCAGACGAAGTTGCACGAGTCAGCTGGTATTATATATATTTGTTAAAAAGATAAACCAGATCGAGTTTCTTGCCCGTTCTTCACGATGACCGTGTTAGTTTTAGTTTTAGAGGACATGGCCTGCTCTAAACGACACGGCGATAATGAGTCTCCTAAAAAATCTTTGAAGCAAGCAGTGGCGAAATTTCCTTGGAAATAGTGCGAAAATCCTGAGATTCGTGGGCAAACAGATTAAAGCCAAAGGTGGCCATTTCGAATAGTATATTTTTGTTATTTTCTGCTGAGAGTAATAAATATGTAGGTATAAATTTTAATAATAATACATTACTTCATTAAACATCATTTGTAACAGAACTTAGGCCGGACTAGGTATATAGATTACATGACGACCTATGAACATGTATGTACCTATGTAAATGGTTCACATTATGCAAATAGATTATTGGAGTCAAGTTATTGAATCTTTTATTGAATACTTAACATACATAGATTACAACATACATAGATTTACTAATAGCATATACCAGGCTGAAGTCCAAAGTAATGTCCAGTAAAATATTTGAAGAATTAAATAAAATATTCTTACTGTGACTACAATTTTTAATTCAATAGTATATTGCGGTATATCTACAAACCGTATTCTATTTTTATCATATAAGCAGCCTTCTCAGCCGTCATAACTACGGCACCTAAAGTGCCTCCAGTAACAGTATTTGGCATTATGCTGGCGTCCACCACGCGGAGACGATTTACACCATACACTCGAAGTTTACCGTCCACCACTGATCCCATAGCACATGTACCACAGAAGTAACGCTTTGGGGAAGAAAGACATCTAACGTAACATCTCCAATACTCTGTGCTGTCTTTTCTTAGACATTTACAAGCCGGTAACTTTGGATGCAGCCTTACAGCGCCTAATTTTTTAAATAACTTTGTTTTCCCTACCCGAATGAAATCTTTCAAGTACTTTACTAGATCATCTGAATCGCTATCTTCTGAATAATAGCCAGGTCGAATCATAGGAGGATCATTATAATTGGAGCTGGCTAATGTAACTTCCCCTCTGCCTTTGGGATGGAATTTAGATATAACCGAATATAGAATTTGATTTGTATCCATTCCTTTTCCATTTTTACAAAATGAGAAGAATGAATTAGTCACTTGATCACTTAATTCGTATGACTGGGCACTATATCCAATCAAATCACTCTGATAGTTAACATAGTTGACGGTTGCATATTCTGGTCGAGTTTCGGACGCGTTCAACGATACAAATCCAATGAATACAGAGGACGGATATTCTTTAGGATTCTTAGGTCCAATTTGTGGTTTCGTATTTTTTAAATCATGTACCACTATTACAGAATTTTGATCAATCAAATTCTTGCCAACTTGTAGGTTTGATATCACTTCGATACCAAAGCTTTTTAAATGCTTTTTAGGACCTACTCCTGATAGCATTAATAGTTTCGGAGTATTGATAGCTCCAGCGCAAACTATAATTTCTTTGCTTGCTCTTAGTGTTAAAATACTTCCTTTTTTTGTTCGGGCTAAGACTGATTCAGCATTTTTCTTGTAGTCAAAATTTATTTTAATTACTAGCGTATTTTTTAACACGTATAAATTATGATATTTTCGTATTTCTCTAAGATAGCTATATGCAGTGCCTTGTCTTCGTCCTCCTCCTATGTTGTACATAGCAGTCGTGTATCCGATAGTATTTTTTATATTTGAGTCTCTGATTACAGGATAGCCCAGCTCTCTAAAACTTTCCACATATTCGGTAGCTTCTGGAGTTCTGTCCTTTATAATAGGGATAGGTCCTTTGTAACCAAAATATTTTCCATCGGATGAATTCTCTATATCGGAGTCATTTAGTCTTTGACTTTTAATAAAAAAAGGAAGTACGGATTTCCCTTTCCAACTGGAGTCATTAGCAGCAATGGCCCATTGATCGTAGTCACGATAACTTCCTTCATTGTATAGAAGGTAGTTGATACCACTCGTCCCTCCGACCATTTTTCCAAGTTCCAAATCAAATGTCTTAGATTTATTACAGTTTCTATTACACTGTTCGACTTCCATTGTATAGTTCCAGTCTACAGTTGAATTTGGAAGATAATAAATTAAGCTTGGAAGCTGAAATGTAAAATAAAATTGTTTTAATTTTATTTCGAAATAAATTCAGTTACTTAAATAACTGACAGTTTAAATTACGGAAATACGTTTAACAACTTCTTATGTCAAAAGGAGTAAATAATTAGCGTTTTTATTTATTTGCATAAGTCTATCCTATTTCCAGTAAGTATAGTTATTAAGAATAAATATGAAATAGAGTTATAATAAAATGAACGTCTTTATATAGACCTTAATTTAAAAAAAATGAATATTGAATATGAATAATTATATAAAACTAACCACAACTTCCAACGGTGGATCTTCACCTGCTTCTATTAACAGTACTTTTGTCTTTTTATCTTCAGCTAATCTTCTCGCAAGAACACACCCTGCTGTCCCAGCGCCAACGATTATAAAATCAAAAACCGAACCACCTAAACAGAGTAATTATTATTGTTAAATAAAAATTCTTAAAGCTTCTAATAAAACATTTGTTATAAGTTATCTTACTTGTAACTGTAGCTGGTGGTGGATAATTGTGTGCCGTTAGTTGCAGCATGGTCAGTACTTGAAAGGCACCTTGTATGGTGGCAATATTTTGCCGTACAGCCTGCGCATCCATGATACTAGATGACATGATACTGATGATCCTTAAACGGTTTAAAGTAAGTGCTTGGTTAAACTTAATAAGTCCTCCTTGTCACTTTATGCTTATTCAAATGAATTCAGTGCAGGGTAATATTTATATCTTTGTTTTATTTGAATCGCACTAGCTTACAGTAAAAACGTAGTCAGTTTTACATTTACATTACACACATATAGTACATGCTACAATATGAGCTTTCTTTCTCTTGGAATCTCTTGAAGTCTTACGAATATCCTCATTGAAATTGGTTATATATTTCAAACTAGAGACATAGATGCTCGTTCGTAAATTAACTTTCTCTTTCTTATTTTATAAAGTGAGTAACAAGAAATGTAGCCTACCTTAAGTGTTCACTGCAGTATATAGGTTTACATTTGTATAAGCGATCTCAAAATGAAAGCAATTTAAGACAATTAATAACAGAGACTGAGTTATAATACCGCGTGTGCTATTGCAACTTGCATTGGCTTATAGAAAGGTTAATATTGTCATTTGAGATATTTCGATAATTCTGGTTGTCAATTTAATTTTGAATATTCAGTAGAATATACAATCTTATTAGGATGTGAAAAGGCTGCAATCGAAATAAAATTAGTTCATTGGTAGGACACAAAAATTGCATCCGCAGTTTAGTCCAGTGATACTGTGAGGGCCCGTCAGGATAATAGTATGTGCGTAGTGGGGTGTAAGGGGTATCGAATAACATCTTAGACTTGAGACATCCAAGCCAACCTCACCTGCACGTGGTGCACCCTGCTGAATAACGAACAAGGTAATGGTGAAAGCGGGGTAGTAGAGTTTTACAGAGCCCTAAAACCCTTCCCTACCTAGAGCCCTACTGGGTAGCAACCACCATGTATATGGCGAAAAAACCCGTCATAGTGATTCGCTTCTACGGGTTGCGTTTCGGGATCAGCCTGTGCATATCCAGCTTTTCACTGGCCGGCATGACAGCGGTGACCGGCGATGCATAGTGTGTCACTCGGTGGTCGCCATTGTTTTTGGATACTGTGCTTACCATCAGGCACAGTGCAGTCATTAAAACAACATTAAGAAAAAAGGATTAGGCAGTTCGAAAATAAGCATCTGAATGTTATACCTGTCTTAGTGTTAAGCTTGGTCGTAATGCATTTAAACGTTGTATATTCGAAAATCAAGCCAGCTGGTTAATCTATAAATAATTACTAATCGACCAAGTTGAGATCACCATATATACAGGCATAAACTCGTCACATGAACTGTTTGGTTAGTCATGAATCAAGATCAGCCACTACGTATCCAGCAGCCGAGAGGAATGTCAGCCGAAACAGAATATGTGACTGATAATGATTTACAAAATTCTCGTTATCGATATTCTTTTTTGACTGTATTATGTTAACTATTTGACATAATGTTGTAACTGTTATACCATTAGCATAAAAACGTAACAATATCGAAACTAAAAATATTAGCGGGTAGCAAGTTCGAGAATAATATAACATGAATCAATGCGTGACCGACAGTAGTATCTGGAAATAATACTAAAGCATAGACACAGAGGTGCATTCACCAAAAACGACAGTAAATATTAAACTGTATAACTAGATACACCAGGGCCTAAATTGAATAAAATGTTTGTAATTTAATGAAAATACGCCGTCTAGTAACGTTGTTTTACGACAAAATTTATTGGTAGCTCCTTCTCTTATAGGCTTGGCGTTCTACAGTAATTTTACAATAATTAGTGAAGCTATAACTAAATATTATAAATAAATACAAAAGAAAAGGCACCAACCTGTTTGGATATAACGTTTGGTTGCTTGTTTTTTTTTATTCTCGAACTGACTACTCTATTGAACTAGCAAGGTTTTAACAGCTTCATCGGACTACTGTTTGCTTGCTTGTTCCCCGATATTTTGTATTTATATCCGTTTTATAGATTCTAGGGTACATATAGACGAGTAATAAAATTTGTAAATAATCGCTTAGTGGTTTTATTTACCACATTATTGTCGTACCTGGGGTTGCAAAACTAGTTATTTTTTTGTAACGTTATAAATTTAATGTCGTAAACTACACTAAGCTATTCGAACAATAATTGTGTTCCATTAAACAGAGGCTACATGACCACACTTTCCAATAAAGTATTATTTTTAAGTTTTATTTTCGGGCGCTCGAATAATGTGTATTATAAAATTAATAGTAAATATAGCTCTGTACCTTATGAGTGTCAACTAAATTTCATGGGACTTCAAATTCATTATTTTCGTTCATTTCTTCATTTATATTAAATTACTTATTTTGTAAAGAATATTAATCTCCATGAAGATCCCTATAAATTTTGGCAAATGTATAGTATAACCACCTATTTCTTTATTGTCGTAACCTCAAGATTATTTTGTTACATCAATACGAATCCACATTTAGAAAGTTTTCATACATAATATATTTATGTCATTCTCTTGACATTCCGTATTCCAAGTTACCTGACAATCGAAGATTGTTTAAGCGATGATGGCTTAATTGGTAGTGTGTTCGGCCACCGCGTCGGTGGACGTGGGTCGAATCCTAGCAACTGAGTCAGGTGAAGGAAAACATCTTGATAACACATCATGGAAAGTTGAAAATTTGTTGCCAAGCACCTATCGGTATAGTGCAGCAGCTGCACTCGAGAGCCAGCTCCCGCTAGGCTTCGCGTATTTTCCATCTTAGACCACATCGTCATTTAACATCAGGGTCAAACGGTATAACTTATAAAGTATTAAAAAACAATCATTTCTAATGTTCAAATATGTAGTATAATTTGAATGTGAATCCGTTGTTAAATTCAGAAGTTAATGTTTTTTTTATATAATAGGAGGCAAACGAACACGTGGGTTACCTGATGTTAAGTGATCACCACTGTCCATAGACATTTGCAACACCAGGGGAGTCGCAAGTGCGTTGCCAGCCTAAGTTGGGAGAGGGAGCAAAGGAAGGAGGAAGGGGAAGGGAGGTGGGCGGGCCTCCGGCGCTCTCACTGACTGAACGAAACGCAACAATGCAAGCACTGTTACTTCACGTCGGTTTTCTGCGAGAGGGTGGTACTACCCCGGGCGAGCCGACTCATTCATGCTGAAACTAGTAATAGTAATACTGTAGGTTTAGGTCAATACCTCCTTATAACAATTACGTAACTTTTTGTTTACTTACGTATTTGGTTCAAATCTCAACAATGAGTATAGTTAGGATGAGTAATCCGTAGGTATGACTAGCCCAACTGTCTGAGCGAGTATGCGCGGTATCTAGTCGTTGGTCGCCTTTAAACGTATCAATATACGTAAACAGCTGATACCTCTAACCAATAGCGTTTGAGGTCATTAGTATCACCCCCGATATAGTCAATAGCACGGTATTACAGGTCAAGAGTGGCTCTCCCGATATGTATATAAACCTAACAAATACCGAAATCTACTAGCAATTTTAATGTGGATCCGTTGGTCAAATCAGAAATTCTTGTATATTAGTGACATCTAGTAGCGATCTACAAAGAAATAAATAACATAAAAATCGTCTCGATGCAATAACACTAAGGTGTACCCACTATTACGGTGTCGCGTCAAACGGTAATTAAATTAATGGAGATCAATAAAAGCGTTCCAAATGCATTTTATTACGTTGGGTTAATACGAGAATATTAACAAGTTTATGGAATAGCTCACAGAATACTAATTCGAATATAATTAAAATTATCAATAGAGGTGTAAGAAAAACTGGAAGGCTTTGAAAAATATTTTTAGTACCTACCAGAATGTCGTTGATTACATATAGATTTTTTTAAACGATTTGCAAGTTTAATGTGACTACAATCCCTCTTCATGACAAATGATCAAGACTATAACACAGTTTTACACAGTTTTAGCCTAAGAGCCTGCGGTAATTTGTTCTAAGATGTGTATATGTGTGGCACTGTCTGAACTGCGCGTTCTTTTCCTTCTGGTGCAATCAGAGAACATACGACAGGCGGATTACGATTCGTGTCAATCACATTCTTCAAAGGACTACGCCGAAAAAACTGATAGACTTCGGCAAGAGAACTGTCCAATCATCCCGTCCTCCTCAGAAATCGCAACAGCTAATCCCTACTAGCTGCTGGCTTCAAACTACTCACCTAAGAACTTTGCAGATCTATTAATGCCCAAATCCGGTTAAGGCGGATCAATAATCGGTCAACCCCTTCCTCCAGGGATAAAAAATGGCGTGTGGCTGTGTCATGGACACGGCCGTTTGTTGTACGTGAATACGTCTCGTAACGGGCGATATTTTCTGTGTACATTATTATTATTTATGTATGTCATAATCATAAGAAGTCCTCCGGATTTCCGTGTTTTGTTTATAATGGCAACTGTTTCATTTAACGGGTTAGGAAAATAAATCAACTAAACAAAGAATTACTGTGTTATAACTTTATTAATTAAAGATCAGTGTGATCCGCTTGGCCGCGTTCCCTTTTTTACGTTGCCGACACTCCTTGACTCGGTCATATGGTATTTTATTGGTACCATTCGTTTGGTTTTGAGATGCTCTTTCCAACCCAATACGATTTCTGTATTTGGATTTGGCTTTTCGACGCGTATACATTATATATTTTTTTATATTTTAACTCCATATTATATACACAGTCACGATTTTACACCAAAGTTTTATATATAATCGATAAAATTTGACAAGAGCTGTAGATGGAAACTTGAACAAACGTTGTAGCTTCACCGAGTTGAAAGTTATACTAAATTGAAATCTCAAAACGCAGCAGAATGACTTCAAAATGCCGGTGCTTGCTCACATGCCGTGTGAGATGTATTACAGTCCTGATTTAGCGTAATAAATTCTTTGATCCTTTAGCTATCTAATGGTATAATTTAATTTTGGATGTAGAGAATTAGAGATTCTAAACTACATTGCCTAACTGCATTCGGCGATTTTGTTATCATTAGGTTTTTTGGATTGCCCCTGTATGGTAGCAAATTTAAAAACGTATTCACGTCAAAAACACGAAAGCTTAGCCTACAATTTGGCCAATTACCAGCAGTAATTACAATTTTAAATAAAACAATTAGAGATTTTAAGAATATTTACATATTTTTTTTATTAATGTAAGTGGCAGGAAAATACATAAAATATGATTAAATATTTATTTACACTCATTTTTTATTATATCAGCTAGTTTCTCCCCGATCATGAGAGTAGGAGCGTATAGTCCTCCAGACGGTGTGAATGGTATCACGCTGGCGTCTGCCACATACAAGTTTTCCACACCATAAACACGTAATTTTTCATCCACCACAGCGCCCATCGAACATGTACTGCTATAACGACCAACAGTTGTAGACATGCATAAAACATAACATTTCCAGTAATCTCTACTTCTAGGCTCAAAACATCCACAATTTGGTGTTGCATCGATGAAAGCCGCTCCAATTCTTTTAAAATACGTAGAATTCTCTATTTTCAAATAATCAATTACATAATCTATTATATTTTCCAAATCTGCCTCGTCAGAATAAAGGTTAAAATTAATCTTTGGTGGTTCCTCTGGGTCTAAACTACGAAGCCTTACTGTGCCACGAGACTTAGTATCTAGATTTACTATAACGGAATACAATGATTCGGTACAAAGAGTGGCTTCGTAAAACTTGTCACAAATTTCACCTTTAAAATCATAATAAACGGCGCAATATTTTAACATGGTGTCCGGATTTAGTTCGACATAACTTATTACCTGGTAGTCAGGATATATTTCTTTCTTATTTAGAGATATTTTTCCAGTTATAAAACCTCCTCCAAGATCAAGAGGATTTAAGAGTAAAGGTGGTTCCTTAAATTGTTCCGTTTTATGTTCTATTACTACTCCTGGTTGTACTTGTAAGTTTCTTCCAACAGGCAAATCAACTATTACATCAATATTATTACGCTCCAAGTCTTTCTGGGGACCAATTCCCGAAAGCATTAAAAGTTGGGGAGTCTTTATAGCTCCAGCACACACTATTACTTTGTTCTTAGCATATATCCTAATCACATCATTATTCTTTAACAATGCTTCTACACCGAAAGCAATATTATATTCATCAATAAGAATTTTTGTGACCAAAGTATGTTTACGAACATATAAATTTGGTCTGTTTTTAACCGTTCTTAAATAGGAATATGCTGGCGTCTGTTTAAAATAGTCTAACGCTAATATTGCTGCAGTGTATCCCACAAAAGTATCAGTATTCAAATCTGCCACAACATCGTTACCGACATCACCAAATGCTTCTAAATATTTTTTTATTTGCCTGTGGTGATCTTTTTTAATACCCACGTAACCTGTTTTACCGTATTTGGCTGCGTCAAGATTATCATTATCTGATTGACATAGTTTTTCGACTTTCTTGTAATATGGAACTACATTCTCCCATAACCACATGGAATCATTGGCAGCGGCAGCCCATTTTAGAAAATCATTTGGATTTCCGCGTTCATATGCAGGTAAATTGATGGAACTGGAGCCTCCTAATACTTTACCTATATGAAGAGGAGCTTTACTAACGCTGTGGCATTCTTCTACAGCTTTACTGTATTCTGATGT
Source organism: Antheraea pernyi (assembly GCA_015888305.1). Lineage (NCBI taxonomy): Eukaryota > Metazoa > Arthropoda > Insecta > Lepidoptera > Saturniidae > Antheraea > Antheraea pernyi. The sequence continues at coordinate 50,301 of MU159291.1, read as the reverse complement.
ATAATTATAATCCATTTCTGTTTTAATTATTTCCGCTAGTAAACCGGGAAGCTTAAAAGAAAATTTAAAATAAATATTTAAATGGACACTTAATTATAATAAAAAAAAAGTAACTATGCTTTGATATGTGATCAACAGCATAAATGAATATAAATAGTGTTTTAGGAACATTACTTAATATACTTCAAATTATTATCTCATTGCCTAATATGGTTCGACTCACTACATATAGCATGTCCTTTAGTTTTAATATGTGATTTCTTAAAGACCCATAGAGAAAAATATACGAAATTAATATCTTTATTAAATGTACTACGTTAAATTTAATATGTGGGAAAACTGATACTCAACGGAACTGAAATTAAAATAGGTGTTAGAATTTCTATAACAACTGTATGCAGAAATCTTTAACGCGATGAAACGTGTCCTATTATTTATATATTTTTTGACACTGCAATAAAGTTCGGAGATACATCAAAGCTAACGACCGCCCTCTATTTCGACTGGGTTTTTAGGTAGCGAGATTTTTCCCAGCTAACTTAACACTTATCGGTATATTTTCGCCAGTTTCAAAAATATCTTTAAAACTTTTAGTCTATGGGTTATGCTAATATGTAAACTATATTACTGTAAAGTTTTATCCAAATCGTTTATCCATTCAGTAGTTTTTGGCTGAAAGCGTATCAAATATCAAACTTTATAATTTTATATTTCATTAACAAACGCATCATTGGAGACAATATTTATAAACAATACTTACTAGAGTTTCATAATTAGGATCACCACCCGCTTCTATAAGAAGAACATCTACATTTTTATCTTCCGTGAGTCTGTTAGCTATGACGCAACCGGTTGGACCTGCTCCTACTACTATGTAGTCGTATGTTGCTTGATCTGTAAAATACGTCATAAGGAAACCTAAAATCTTAGTGAAATTTTATATTACCTATGCAAAACTATCTGTTACATTTGGTCATGAAAATCATACCTATTTAAATATAATAAATGTTAGCACCCACCTCCGGTGCCGCTGCATCACATTCAAGAGACGAGACTATAACTCAACCGGAACATTGATATTAGCGCCACCATATTAGAGAGATACATTAATACTAGCGCCACCATATTGAAGATACATAAATAAGAATTATTAATATTATATAGACTTAAATAATAATGGATACCATTATATAGAATCGAATCATTAGTTTGATCATTATTAATAATAGTATATTCTTTGACTTCATAGTTCGGCCATGAAAGGCAAGATGTCGCTGATCTACATGTCGAAACAGATTACTAACCATATTAGAGATACATAAATAAGGATAATTATATAAAATTGTTATATAGCTTAAATAACATTAATTTGTTCATACTTTATTATTTTTGTGTTACTTAAATTATTTTGCGGAATTATGTATAAATAGTAATAATCGCTTTGACTTATATAGATGGGCCTTTAAAAGGCAAGATGTCTGTGATATCTAAGCACTTCTTGTATAACAAGTATTTTAAGGCGAAGCTCTGGCCAAATAAATAGTGACAGTGTCTACGAAGTATTTATTGCCATTCCTGACTGCATCGACACTATAAGTGAGTAATATAAAATAAAATAAATTGAACTGAAAACTTATTCCGACGCGTTGAGCAGTATTTTAGGCAAGAGGTCAATTTCTAATATCGCGTTAAGATATAATACTATGTAAGCATGACTAGTAAAGCATACCAGTAACAAGTCAGACTAGTAACGCATTGTATAGGGGCCTTTGTATACGCAATATTGATATTTTGCAGCTCATCACACGTTTGATTGATTGATTTATTCACATGTGGATATTACAATAGTCAACAGTTACCAACAACAACACAATAGCAATAATAAAAAATAAAAAAACTGAACTGAAGACCGAAAGCGCTTTATCACATAGAAAAATAACTTAACTTACACTATTAATAATAACAAAAAAATTAAATTATATAATAGTAACTACTGAGAAACATACACAATAGAATAAGAATAAACGAAAAACTGAAAATGAACTCGTTTATGAAAACTAAAATTAACATATGGGAAAAATAAACAAGACGGCAAACATAATTGGGAATATTGAAATATAATACTAGCACTTACTAGCTGTTGTTGAAATGGTCATGGATATAAAATGTGTTTAATTGTCTTTTTAAATTTGAATGCCCGATGATCGAATATGTCTAATAATGTGCTTGGATGCGAGCTCATTGTATGAACGAGTCATACCTACAATAGGGTTATAGTAAGATGTATTGTATTTATATTATATTATATTTATATTATTATATTTATAAATATAAATATATTATATTTATATTGTATTTATTGGTCCGTATGTCAGCAGATATAAAACTGTACTAATTAATGTTAATAATTTCAATAAGCAAATTCTGAAATATAAATATAGTCATTCGCGCTATAATTCATATAAAAATTGAAAAGAGAACATATTTATTTGATTGTTTTGAGTTTCACATCTGTCGGCAGTCTTTAACTGCCTCGACTTTTTTTATCACTACTATTTCACAGGGTTATAAATTAAAACCTGCTATATTTTATAACTTTTATCACACCATAGTTACATTAATTTCCGGCTGCTACCAAGTTTTAAGCAGGATATTTGAATTTTATAACAGTGATTTTTCTACTGTTTTTTCACAGCCGATATACTGAAACCTGCTATGTTTTAAAATTAATATCGTACCGTGTTCGGATTAATTGCCGGCTAATATAAATACTGAGTGTCCTTACTGACTTCTTTTTTAGTTCTTCGGTTTATACTCTATATAAGTACAAAAAGAGATTACATACACTAGAGATACACTCCCAAATAGTACCTCAGCTTAACATACAATAGGCGTATGAAATTTCGATGTTTCTTTATTGAGAGTTCTGTTTATAGTAGCTGTTTTAACGATCTAAAATAACGTAATCAAATTATAACTAAATATCGCATGGGTTCACATGAAAACAGATCGAGTTTGTTGCCGGTTCTTCTCGATGACTGGGTTGTTTTCCGAACTGGTGGTAGCTTTGACGTTCATAAGAGCCTTTTCAGGGCCTAAATTGAATAAAGTGTTTTTGCTTTTTTTTCTAAGAGTCGTGGCGATCTTATATAGTTTATGATATTTCTCAACGAATAGAAGAAAAATTTGGAAAAGATTTTTTGAAATCTGATTGGTGGTTCCATTAATTTACGCGTTCTAAGTAAAACAGTAGATATTTATTAATTCTACATATTTTTAACTAGCTGTACCCGCAGTTACGTACGCGTTAAAAAAAAATTATATTAAAGAAATATAAAATTGTGAGACCAGGCACGATTATAGAAATGCTCTTTAAAACAATTATAAGTACGACACGCACGCCACTTACAGTAACATGTAAAATATACATTAGATATATATAAATACTAACAGTATGTGAAATGAGGGTTATCATCAGCAACGTATTTGGAACATTAACCCACCATATAACTACCTCAGTGCTCACTTATACAGTATAAAGAAGTAATGAAACAATGACTTAAAGATATTATTATAATTAAATAATATGCCCATATTGTCAATAAGTAATACTTTTATGATCTAATATCTTTTTAGAAAGACCCCTTCTATCTTCAAAATTACTATTAATGATTATAATGTTGAATTGAAAACAATGAATGAGCTGACGTTTTGAAATCTTGCATAAATATAAATCAAGATATGAAACTTTATATCTGCCTAAGCAGTTTTTAATATTCGACAATTTAAATAGTGCTCATTGAACTCGATACAATATTCTTATATCTTACTATGGTTATTGAGTGTGTGAGTACAGATATATGAATATCAGTTATATTTATTCTTGAAGTCCAGTATAACGCACGTCTTACGTACATGTTTACAGTGAACAACATATTTTTTGCTAAATTTCATACGGATGAAGTCACAGGTTACAGCTAGTCTAAAATAGAATAACTTAAATTACTTCCTATAAGATCAGCTATCAGCAGGTGAAAGTCCTGTAAAAATCGGTCGAACCGTTTTGGAGATAGCACTGTGGGCGAAATCACGGTTAACAGTTAGTCTAAATTTAAAAAGACTAAATTACTTATTATGATGTCTTCTACCTGCCGGTGAAAATCCCGTGAAAATCGTTAAATTTAAAGTCGCCTAAGTAACCCGCTGTAATTTCAGCTATCTGCCAGTAAAATTCCTGTCAAAATCAGTCCAGCCGTTTCGGAGATTACCCGGAACAAACAGATAGACAGACCGACAAAAAATTTACATTTGCATTTTTGTTATCAGTAGCGTGTGTACTTTCATACCCAATCAGTTATTTTTTGTATTTTGATATTACAAACAAACACTTCATTTTTATAATATGTATAGATTATTATTATGAATTTACCATAGATTGGAGCTTGCAGTGGCCATAAATTTAGCTGTATTGCGGACAGTATTTGCAGAGCTGCTTGATACCTCAACTCTTGTGCTATCAGACTGGACGAATTCATGTCTATTAAAAACATAATATACGCATGTGTCAATAAAATAAAATTGAGAAAGATAAATATTTAATTTTAAAATCGAAGTTCACCAACTAATTGATCTTTGAGTTAAACTTCTTATTGCAATATTTGACGGGAAAATTTAATTGTCTTATGTTTTCTAGAAAAAGTCATGTTTAATACTAAATCTTGTTACTAAGCCTGGGAAATTACTACTACTGCAGTACGAGGCCTATTGATTTGATGGCATAGTTGTGGTACACTAGAATACTTTATCACTAATATACTACGAGATTCAGCTTTTCGTGAAAGGAAACATTGTAATGTAACAATAGTGTGGTGCTAGGGAATTTTCTAATATTCGCTTAGTTAGGTACATCCTTTAAGTTAATTTGGTAGCCAACTTTTACCTCTTCTCTTTGCTTACATCTTTAGCAATAAAGTTATAAATATAATAATAGAAAGAAAAACTTACTGGTACGCTGCTTAAACTGTTCCAATCCTTTGTAATCGGTATATGATAATGAAGTACATAGAAATATAAACAAACATATGTTAATGTATATTAATGTATTTATTAAACAATGGAGTGTAATATTATTTACTTTGTATGCCCTTGTGTGTACAGAAAATTGTCGCTTAAAAGGAAAAGTTATATAACCCAAAATAACGTTGTGTAAATCTTGACGCGACGAAAATAAAATTTCAAAGTTGAATTTGTGGTATAGTGGCTACTTGGCCAGAGACGCAGAGAAGAAATGAAAAATAAAGTCCAGGCAGTTATAAGGACTTTCGACAGAAGTGAAAACTCAAAACAATAATATAACAATGGAAATGGAAACTGGAAATTGTTAGTACCTGTGATTTAGGCTAGGCCTAGCTCGATTAGACTCCCCTCCCGCGGCCGAGGAACTACGCGGCGGCAACGGGTAGGCGATAACCTCCGGCCGCCGTAGTTGCGGCCTGGGGGCGATAGACATGAGCATGTTCGTCGCTCCGAGCAGTTAAACTGCACAGGCCCATGTAGTGGAGGTGCATTATGCTGATGCGACTCCCACAGTTCGTTAGGGGGGATAACACCCAATTCTCCTTGAGGGGTCCACCATCTTGACCCCTCAGGCCGCAGTTTGGGTCCCTTAGGAGGGGACAACACCTGTTAGAGGAGCAGACGTAGTGTAGATTAGACAGTCCCTGCTCCTCCGGCCAAAAGGTGTAAGAAGGTACCATGGGATTTTAGTCTGTGCGACTCGGGCATAGTCATCCTCTGCTGGCCGGCGAGATGGATACCCGTTAGGGATTTCCCCATGAAGGAAAAAAAAGGCCTAGTACAGCTACTACAAAGCAAATTTCATGTGTAAATAACTAAATAAAAAAATCAATAAATAGTAAGTAAATAATTTAATAAATGTAAATTTAATTAAACACGTAGTTTTTTAATGAAATAAATAAATAAAATAAATCTGTTTTCTTTTGAATTTTCATAATAATTATAGTTTGAAAGACAATATTTGAAATTTTTGTGAAATTATTAACTTTAGTGTGGTTTTCATATCTATAGGTACTCGGAGCAATAATTATATTATAAAGCCAACTAATCAATCAAACGTATGATGAGCAACAAAATATGTGCAAAATATTAGACACATGTACACAGGCCCCTATACTTACGTAGGATGTCATGACGCGAAATTATAAATGTATCTCCTGCCAAAGATACCTCTCAACGTGCCTAAAGAAGTTTTCACTTTAAAACTATGAAACCGAGAGAGATAAAACGAAGACGTGTTACTTATTAAATATCTCAATGCTCTTGTGTGAACCGTGTGAGCTCTTTTTAATTATTAGGTAAAACTAGTTGAATATTATATTTTATGCAGCGTCAAAAAATATTTTTATTAATACAATTTTTTTAAGTTATGCCACTTTTGTATCAACTGAGCGTTTATAATGTTACAAGTATTTATCTTATAAATTAACATAATAACAAACTTTATTTTATTATACTTTACGTATTTGCACAAGTGAAAATTTCGAAAAATATTTATATGCTGTTCTTTATATCAACGAAAATATTTCATTTATAATTATCATAACATTAATTTTATTTGTAACTAGATTTTGTAATCACAAGTTTTTCACTTTTCCGTCTGATCTTTCAAACATTATCGTCCATACGAACTTTGTCCTGACAAACAAAACGAAAAAAAAAAACCAAATAGGTGCAGTCAATCTGAAGTGATACGCATTCGGTAATCGGTTTTTATTTATATACTAGCTATGCCTGCGACCCTGTCCGCGTGGAACGTAATGCAAAAGAATAGTGGCTAATAAAATCAGCTCAATGTATTAAGTCCATTTACTTATCTACTCTTATCTCGTACTTAAGTCGCGTCCTTATTAAAATTACAATAACTTTTAATAGAGTGAACCGACTTTAGTGAAACAAAGATTAAATGATATTTGAGGATACGCTCTAACGTGTCTGTACATTATAGATTTTTGTGGAAAAAAAAATGTCGCAGGTATCTAGGATTAAGTAATAAAATAAATTTAATCATTTTTAGAAATGTCTACCTGTTTGTTTGAACTTGAATCACTACTTAAGTACTGCGTTTACTAGAAAATTATAAAGCATATCTTCGAGTAACATTTAGTCTTGGTTTTATTGAAATAGGTTTACTGTATCAAAAGTTATTGTACTTTTAATAACAAAGCGACTTAAGGACGAGATATAAGTAGATAAGTAAACAGACTTAAGGACGCGCTCTCAAAAAAGGTCCATTTTCACTGTTTTTCGGTAAGAATTACAACAAAACTATTGAACTTTGGTAAACATAATGACTAACTACAGTTACATTGAACCTTTAAAAATGATAAACAGATGATTGTGTTTTTTTAATTAGTAGGTTTCCATTTAAAAAAATTAATTCTCCGTACTCCCCTCGCGCAAACAGCCTGCTTTTCGGTATGAAAATCTCAGTAAATTTATGTTTTTATTAATAAAAAAAACCTGCTTACGCTACATATAGTCAAGTGTAAATGACATAAAATAAAATTCAAATTATCTAAACTACATCTGAGAAAAGAATTATTTAGTTGTAAACAAAATTTCTCGATATTATGTCAGTTACGTAGACCTTAACTCCTATGGAATAAGGTCCAATTTATTTCTTTATTTAGATTCGATGTAAACAATAGTATGGAAGAAGGATTCACGTCGCGCCAGACCGCGCTCAGGTGCCATAGCGAGTGGATGTATACGCCGCTTTGCACTCGATTAGAAAAAAACATCGCTGTAGAAATACGTATACACTTCACAAAACGTTTTGTTCATTTTGAAAAACTAACCAATTTTTATAGTGGTTTATATTTCTAGTAGTAGAAGACACTGTAATTAGGTTGAAACAAAAATTCTAAGTTTGGTTTTTATTACGTTAGTTTTTTACGTTTTGACTGTTAATGGATTTGAGGTATTCATTATTGAACTTCTTGATGGGTAGAAATACATATGTCGTCTTTGTAGTCCTTTTGTTAGTAACGACGAGAACTTACCACAGGACTTAACGAAGTGAGCTGATGGTGGTCTCCACAGGTTGTTATCAAATTCCTTAACGGGTAGAAATAAATATGTCGTCCTTGTAGTCCTCTTGTTAGTAGTGACGAGAGCTTACCTCAAAAAAAAAAAAAAAAGGACTCAGCAAAATGATCTGACGACGACCCAATTCAAAAACTGTTATGGAACTCCTTGATCGGTAGAGACAGATATGTCTTGTTTGTACTCCTTTCGTTAAGTAATAACAAAATGACCTCATAATGGACTCTCAGATACAGCTAGGGAGCTCCTTCAAATAGGTATGCCATATTGGCATTCTCTTTATTATATTAATTTATCTATTCAGAATATATACAATAATATCATAAACACGCTGCAGCATTTACAAACAAATGTAATCTTTCAAAAGAATCGAGTATGCTTATAGTTTATCAGAATATGGTCTCTCAAGTCTTGTTTATAATGAAACGAATTATTCGATGAAAAGTCTATCAAAGCTAGAGATGCAAAGTTTGTCGGTGGAATTAGGGTTCGTTTCACACAATGACTATCATATGCTGCCCGTTGTGCTACAGTTATTACAACTTACAATTCAGGTGTTTTGTAGTTTGTTGTTCACAGAATTATTTTTGATATAGAATCAAACGCTAATTTAAAAATTCTCCTATCTTGATATCTGAGCGCATACTCAATGTTTGTAGCTAATATCTATGTCTGCTAAAATTCAGTTATCAGGATATAGGTACTCACCTAGCCCACGAGGAATTAAACATTAACCAGACACTATGATACTTTTCAGCGTAAACTCTATATTTCAAGATACTCTATACTATACGAAAATTTTGTTATCACGACAAAGATACGCATCTAACCCATGAGAATTGAAACTTTCATCCCATACTGTGAAACAAACATCAAAACCCAATCCTGATATTTGTAGCTACCATGAATACTAAATAAAGTTCAGTTATCATGATACAGCTACTCATCTGATCCATAAAATGAAACGTAATCTGACTCTGAGACTAGACCTCTGATTGCAAAGTTGATGTTTCTAGCGATTATCAGTACAAAAATTCTATTATCATGATACAGCTACTTACTTAGTCTATGAAAAATGATAATCTCATCTGATACGACAAGACTCGACCTCAGAACGCAAACTGTTTCTATCTATTACCAATATTAAAATTCTTTTATCACGAAATAGCTCTCATCTGGTCCTTAAGATATAAAACATTTAGCTGACACTATAACACTAAGCCTTTGAGTGTAAATTCGATGTTTCTAACCTTTATCTATACTATAATTCAGTTATCATAAATACTGTCTTCATGAAACTTTAAAAAATTGAAACCTTGAAAGTGAAAATTGAAATACCGGGAGACTAAAAATCTAAGCACAAACTAGATGTTTCTAGCTATCATCTAGACTATGATCCAGTTACCACAATACTACTCCTCATGAGAATGTTGAGAAATTATACCTTGATCGGGCACTAAGGGGCTAAATATTTGAGCACAAATTCGATGTTTCTGTCTATTACGTATACATATTTAGGTTTAGTTATAATGTTCTTGACGTAGTATGACCTTGAGAAACTATAATTTATCTTGGTACTATAGCATCAAATAGAACAAAAAGTAGTTTTTTTTTATTGTAACATGGCAAAATAACTGCACTGTGCCTGATGGTAAGCACAGTACAACCAAAAAACAATGGCGACCACCGAGTGACACAGTATCCATCGCTGGTCGCCGCTGTCATGCCGGCCTGCGAAAAGCGAATCACTATGACGGGCTTATTCGCCATATACATGGCGGTTGCGACCCGTTATCGTCATTGCCTCGTTCGTTATTCAGCAGGGTGCACCACGTGCAGGTGAGGTTGGCTTGAGTGTCTCAAGTCTTAGATGTTATTCGACACCCCTTACACCCCAAAAAACATCAATAATAAGAAAATATTGTAATATTTTTTATAAAAGTATAGTAAAGTCGTTTAAAGTGCGCTATAATTCCACGGTCATCAGTTGTCATGTCTGTGTGCGTGAGTTATACGTGTCTAGTACGACTCGATGCTAAAATTGAACCGCGAAAAATTGATAGCGCGTCCTTAATATATTGAGATGATTTTATTAGTCATTGTTTTTTTACTTTAGGTACCAAACCGACGAAGTCACGAGCACAGCTATTGTTAAATAATTTTAAACAACATAGTAAGTTTGATGAATAACTTACAATTACTGTTATTTATACAATCCATGACAATCTGTTTTCACAGGTGTAAGATCTTGAAATAACTTTCTGTTACGTTGACGTTGTAAAAAATATGTTTTCATCACATTCGACTTTAAATGAACTTGGATTGATATAGCTAGTTTTATAACTCGCCCTAATCCCACATTTGACAGTACTAGAATGCAATTGTATCCCACTGGATTACCAATCTACTACAACATCTACTTGTAAGATGTGCACCCACCATAGTGGTACGCTTAGAAGTGTGTTCCGGTTTCAATATTTATATTGTACTAGCTAACCCGCGCAACTTCGTCTGCGTAAAATCAGTTATTGTTAGTCAGCTATTATATTTCCAAACTCGAAAAATCTTAAAAACCTAGAATCCGACCGCAGCTACATCAACCGTTTTAAATTGTGTAACCAAACAGTTCAGCAACACACTCAAACACATAATGCCTTCCCAGTACCCTCTGGATAGCTTCTGTGCCACTCACGACCTTGCCCCACTTGCTATTCTAATAGGTCCAGCGGCAACGACAACGCAATAATTTTGCCAACTTGTAGTTTTTATTTCGCATTATCTTCTGATCAACTTTATCAATTAAGATGCCGTACAAAGTAAACTTTATCTCCATGGAATCTCCATTTTTATTTAGCTATTTGTGTTTGTAAGTGGACTTTTTTGTAAAGCTAAAGGTAATTAATATTTTTGCTGCAAATTTTATTCCTTTGTTTCAAACCATTTAAGCGGCGCACGTCATATTATTGCAATGTTGCCAATTTTAATTACTTTTATTGTGATTAATATAAATATTTGCCAAAATAATAAGTAATCTTTAGCACTGAGAGATAATACACCTTTCTACTTTTATCTAATTCTACATTTCAGACACCATTTTCAAAATCTTTTTTTTTTATGTAGCACGGCAAAATGACTGCACTATGCTTGATGGTAAGCATAGTACAGTCCAAAAACAGTAGCGACCACTGAGTGACACAGTATCCATCGCCGGTCGCCGCTGTCATGCCAGCCTGCGAACAGCTGGATATGCACAGGCTGATCCTGAAACACGACCCGCAGAAGCGAATCACTATTATGGGCTTTTTCGCCATATATATGGTGGTCGCGACCCAGTCAGGCAGTAAAACCCTACCACCCCACAAAGATCAGTAGGATCAAGGATTATTACCCCGAACATCTAAACTTTACAGGTAAAGACAGGTCTTTACAATATTAGCATAGATATAGTATTGAATGGCAATTGCAAACGCCTAAATTAATTATTCTAATCGTAAATTTACAACCCTGCATCCAATAATTCCAATACTCATCAGTATTTGGAGAACAAATTTTATCAAATATCGAAACAACACATGTATTGACAAAACTCTATTAGATACTTTTGAGACTTATTTTCTATATCGCAATGTAATATTGTGTAGGTTTATGTTTTCTAAAAAAAGGTTCTGAACTTGATTCTGGAATCACTCATTGTTTAGCAACGCCGCAATAAGTAATTTTTTGAAAACAAACATAAGTTGACTCTATTCTTGTCATTGTGCTCCATATTTTGTTACTACTGGGTGTTAGGTTAGACGCCGGCAATATTTTTACAGAACAATCATTAGTCTTATTTGGTTCTAAATAAATTTGATTTAATTATCTCAAAAAAAGCATAACTGATTTTCACTCAGCATCAAATGATTTGCACAAAAAGCGCGATGAACCGTCGTTTTCAATGTGCGCTGCCACGCAGTCCGGCCCGCGTCCTACACCTCGACCTGCCCCCGCTTCCCATTGTTCGACCGTGCGGCATTCCAACGACAAACAGTTACGTAATGATTAACCATGAAAAGATCCCATTTAATTCTGTTCATTGAACCTAGGTGTGATTTTTTTACGTTTAAAGTATCGTTTCCATACCTTTAAAAACATACTTGATCTAAGGTTCTCTTTGTTGTGTATTAGTATTAGTTTTAATATTATTATCTTATATTTTAAATTTAACCATGAACTACCCCACTATTGAAGGGTGTTAACCTTTCAACAGTCACCTGGCATATGTCAGAAATATGAATATGAGAAGTTGTATGTCAACAATGTGCATTAGCTTGCATTTTTGGCTAATTTGTCTGCAATAATACAAAGAAAATGTCATTAAAATCC
>MU159291.1:0-37263 GCA_015888305.1 Antheraea pernyi | reverse complement strand
AAAAAAAAAATCTAATCACCTAGAGATATAAAATATACTTTACGAACTATTCACATATCACACACCAAATATTCATTAAAATTTCAATAAAATCGGTCTAGCCGTTTCGGAGGAGTTCGAACACAAACACTGTGACACGCGATTTTTACATATTAGAATAAAGATATGAATGTGCATGAAATGCTTAATGCAACTATAGTAATTAAGTTGATAATTATTAATACTGTAGCAGTCTAAATAGCTTTGAAATTGTACGTCACCTTATTGTAGAAAATATAATGAGTATAGTGGGCTACCCTTAAAAATGCCTTCACAGACTTCTTTGTAAATCTATAAAAGGGGAATATCTCAACATACATTGTTTTGTTATATCTCAAAAGGATTAGGCAACGTTTTCGATGAAAACTCCTAGGAGGCTTGACTTTTTCTCGACATGTCCTACAATTATCGTTACATTTAAACCCAACCCAATACATCTATATAGCTTTAAAATTGTATGTCACTTTTTTTTAGAACATATAATGAGTATAGTGGGTTATCCTCAAAAGATAGATATATATGCCCTCACAGACATTTTTTGTAGATCTATATTGTCTCTGTTGTTTCATTATTTACACCTGGCTAAAAAGAAAACTGTATCATGTCATTGTCATTATAATATTAAGTCGTCAATACATTTTTCAATGGACGTAATTTTCTTTTATTTTAACCTATACATACAAAAGTAAACCTTATTACATTTACCCAACATAAATTGTTATATCTCAAAAGGATTAGACAGCGTTTTCGATGAAATCTCCCAGGCCGTTTGAATTTTTCCGACTTGTCCAACAATTATCGTTATATTTCTACCAATCTATACAAAACCTTGACAAATTTATATACTAAAACGTTCCCCATGAATTACATTATCCACTGGTGAAAACCGTTTGAAGATCCGTTCCGTAGTTTTTGAGTTTATCGCGAACAGACAGACAGACAGACGCGGGAGGGGACTTTGTTTTATACTATGTAATAATAATAATAAAATAATGAAGTGTATATCCAGTATTCAAGTGGAGTGGTTGGTTCTGTGTACCCGAGTGGGTTGCAACTATCGTTCAAATGGTGACAAACAAGTCCAAGTAACAACACTATATCAATAAAATTGAAATTCATATATCCGTATGTACTTATTCTGAATTATATTGTCTTTATGGCCATTTTTGCGGCCATATTATTTTATTTACTGGGCTTTCGTCTACATAACTCAGTAACCATAGTAACATATAAGAATATTGTATCGAGTTCAATGAGCACTATTTATATTATCAAATATTAAAAACTACTTAAATAGATATAAGTTCTATATCTTGATTTATATTTATGCAAGATTTCAAAGACATCAGCTGATTCGTTGTTTACAATTCAACATTATAATTATTAATAATAATCTTGAAGATAGAAGCGATCTTTCTAATAAGATATTAGACCATTAAACCATATAAACATGTTACTGTAAGTGGCGTGCGTGTCGTACTTATAATTGTTTTAAAGAGCATTTCTATAATCGTGCCTGGTCTCACAATTTTATATTTCTTTAATACAATTTTTAAAAACGCGTGCGTAACTGCGGGTACAGCTAGTTAATAATATATAGAATTAATAACCATCTACTGTTTTACTTAGAACGCGTAAATTAATGAAACTACCAATCAGATTTCAAAAAATCTTTTCAAATTTATTCTTCTATTTATTGAGAAAGGTCATAAGCAATTTAAGATCGCCACGACTCTTAGAAAAAAAAAACAATAACACTTTATTCAATTTAGGCCCTAAAAAGGCTCTTATGAACGTCAAAGCTACCACCGATTCGGACAAACAACACACTCATCGAGAAGAACCGGCAACAAATTCGATCTGGTTCATCTTTTCATTATACATATTTTTACAAAAATATATAATTACATTCGTTTTTCGTGGATGCACGGAGATTGGCTTATTATCTATATTATATCATAATCTATCTTTAAGTATTTTTTCATTAGTTCCTTATATAGCGTAAGTGAGCACTGAGATAGTTATATGGTGGGTTAAGCGTAGGCGTATGGTCTGACGGCCAAGAGTATCGCATAATTGCGAAAACCGCACACGACGTTGGCCGTTCAGGCCATTCGCGGGTACCGCACGGTTTCTTACGAAACCGACTCCCTGATAGCCAGATCCCCACCATGGGTCCTGGAGGCGAGAGCCCACGCGTCGCTCTATTAACTACGCGTGGAGGCGCTGGAACTGGGACGTAGACTTGCGTCTCGGGAAATCGAGGTGTTGAGGTCCCAGCTCCTCCAGGTCCTCGTGGTCCAGCAGTGGACTCAGCAACTGCAGCGACAGAGCTACGGCGTGACAATTGTCGAAGCCATTTGGCCCGTCCTCGCTGAATGGCTGTCCGGACGACATGGCATCCTGAGCTTCCGGCAAACACAGGTGCTCTCGGGGCACGGTTGCTTCGGGAGCTACCTGTGTCGTATAGGCTGGGAATCATTGCTAGGGTGCCATCCCTTTGGCTGCGCGGAAGACATCGCGCAGTTCACTTTAGTCGAGTGTCCCACCTGCGAACAGCCACCCCGCGGGCTAATCGCGGCCGTTGGCCCGGATCTCTCGCTCTCGACCGTCATCCGTAAGATGGTTGAGAAGAATGAGGGCGGGTGGAGCTCCGTCGACTCATATTACGAGGTGGTTATGCTCGCAAAGGAGATGGTGGAGAGGGAGAGGCAACAGACCTGCCATTTCCCCTCCCGCGGTTGACGATCACGGTTAATAATAACCTGAGACCGCTGTCTGTAAAAAGGCCTGCGAGCGGCAGACGCGGGCACGTACGTCGCTCTGGCAGAACTTCTGCACAGGCCCGTGTGGTTGAGGCGCATTGTGCCGATGCGCCTCCCACTATCGTCGGGGAGGGCAACTCTCGCCATCCCCTGAGGGGTCTATGATTCTGACCCCTCGACTGCGACGAGGCCCCTGACGACGGGCCGACACCTGCTGGGGAGTAGACGTAGTACCAGTTCGGCAGCTCCTGCTCCCCAGCCTATAGGTGATTGAAGGTACTACTCAGCTAGTGTGGGAATCCGTAGGGATTTCCCCATGTTAAAAAAAGGGGATACCGGCAAAACATTTCTTGCCAATACATATAGGATAGTTTGGATCCACAATTGGACCCGGTAGGTGTTCTAAGGTTTTTTAAGATTTTTTGCATTTGGAAAATAAAATCTGAACAGGTAATAACCAACTTGGCACAGACGAAGTTCCGCGGGTCGGCTAGTATAAAATAAAAAAACAATAAAGAAATGAATCAATAGCCTTCTACAAAAGTTTTCCGCGAGTGATAGTTATTGTCAGGGGTCTAATTTTATAAATTATCAAAGCGTAGGATGTTTCCTTACCTGTTTCCTTTTTGCGAGAAATTATTTTAGATTCTGCCATCTTATAACTACTTTGTAGTATTAACGTTTTGTCTGTTGTTTAATGAAATTGCTTTTTAACTGATAACGAAATTAAAAAGTTGTTAGTATTTGATTTAAATCGTCCTGGTTATAATAGCAGTAATGGTCGAATTGTAATACTAATGCTATAGTTTACGTAATAGATAGCTACCTGTGCCCGCGACTCTGTCCGCGTAGAACATAATGTAAAAAAAGAATGGCTAATAAAATCATCAGAATGTATGAAGCTTCTTGTATTTATGTGAAATGTATTGAGGTTCATTTACTTGATGTTACTTTGCACTTCCACCTGGAATACATTGGCCGCTACCACGTTTTACGTTTTTTCACTTTTTTGTTGTAATCAGACGTGGTAGCGGCCAATCTATTCTAGGCGGAAGTGCAAAGTAACTATAATATGTAATTATGGATTTCCGCAAAGTAACGACTTCTTAAAGGAAACAAAGAAAAATATCTCGTACTTAAGTCGTCATTAAAATCACAATAACTTTTGATAGAGCGAACCGATTTTAATGAAACTAAGAATAAATATTACTCGAGGATATGCTTTATAATTTTATAAAGTGTTGTAACGCAGTACTTTAGCAGTGATGCATGTTCAAATAAAGAAACAAACACACAGATATTTCTAAAAATGTAAATCTAAATAAAGTAAATTTTCAAAAAAAAGTATTAACCGACTTCAATATCAATCAAAAACCCATAAGGCACTAAAAAGCTGAAAATAAATAGTTTATCAAATTAAATAAAACATATGAAAATGTTTGCTACCTAAAGATGTACTAGAAGTCGGTACCAACCAAAATTTTTGTATTACAGAGACGCGAGAGTGGACTTAAACTTTGTACCTATGTAGATGATATGATTTTCGGTTTGGTTGGCACCGACTTCCAATACATCTCTAGGTAGCACACATATTCATATGTTTTATTTAATTTGATAAACTATTTATTTTCAGCTTTTTAGTGCCTTATGGGTTTTTGATTGATATTGAAGTCAGTTAATACTTTTTTTTTTTTAATTTACTTTTTTATCCATTTTTAGTGTACATAAATATATTTTACTAGCAGTGCCCGCGAACTCCGTTCCGCCTTAAGTATATTAAAATATGCGCATTTTTGCGGTATGGTATCTATCGGTATGGTATGCGATATGGTTTCAATTGGTTGTACAATAAGTAATGTTTGGTACGAACGCAACTTTATCAATAATCCGCGATAGTTTCTACCACCAACTCGGCTACCATCGCTTCACACATTATACACCTTGCTTGCTTGCACATGCTTGCATCATGTTGCAACACAGCAAAGAACATAAGCACAATAGGCCCCTAAGAATTGAAGAATTTTTTTTATAATATTGGTGGCAAACGAACATACGGGTCACCTGATGGTAAGTGATCACGGGCGCCCATGGACAATTGCGACACGAGAGGAAACACAGATGCGTTGTCGACCCTTAAGAAAGGAGTAGGCTCGTTTCTTGAAAGTTTTCTTACTTTGTCACGGATCCCATAATCAGAACCTAACCAAACTCTCACCAAACTACCCTTGAAGTACATCCTTTCCAATAAAAAATGAATCATCGAAATCGGTTAGCGTGATATTGAGTTATTCGTCTATTTGTCGTATACATACTTAATGCAAATTTAAAACTTATACGGTTTTGTACTGGATGCCGTTGTCGGAACTGGACCAAATTGAAATGGGACCACATTGGAAGTACCAGCTTTCAAATAAAAAATAATCAAAATCGGTTCACCCAGTCCAAAGTTATGAGGTAACAAACATAAAAAAAAAAAATACAGACGAATTGATAACCTCCTCCTTTTTTTGAAGTCGGTTAAAAATACAAACACGTTAGAGATTTACATTCTTAATATAATAATTTAAACCTACTTAATAACATTAATTATTAATTGATTATACAATGAAACAACTGAGGAAAAGTAGAAGTTTGTAAAATATAGGCTTATTTTTATTATTGAACATTAGAATGAATTCTATCTCTTATTTTAATGTTATTACCATTAAAAGAACACTACAAATCTGCTCAAGTGTAAGATATAACTTCTGCAGATGTAATTATGTCACCAGATTGTGATTCAAGAGGACTATAAATTAACAACTTATTTAAATGTATGGCGTTGTCCAATTTGAAACTCTGTTCAATTCATGAATTCAATTTACGTTTCTAATATTGTTATTTATAGTAAGATGGCGTAAAAACTAAGACAACGCGAACCCAACGCCAGTTGCGATTCTTTTGGCGTCTTATATGCCTATCGGCTGCTGGGTAAACTCTACTTAATCCCAAAAATCAGTAAATTAAATCATGTGTATGTTCATTACCACCCAGTAGGGCTGTATCCCTATCTCCTTGCCTCTTGTTTGATTTATACATTATAAACTGGCTGATTCCATAGTGCGACACCCCTAAGCGTTTTCATAATTTTTTTCACCAAATTACCAATTCAATAGGCTAAAATACATGACTAGGATGGCACATAAAATAATGCTTTCATTATCTCTCTTTCTATTTAACAATAAACAAAACTTCGTGAACTTTCGGTGAAGGAAAATCTATGGAAACTGAATCTGGGTCATGAAAAGGGAAATCGTTAATCAATTAATAAAAATTAAGGTCGTGTGCATTTTATCCCTTAATTATATTACGAGTAATATATCCCTTTGTTATCTCGAATTCAATGTATTCTGTATCTTATCTCTAAATAATATGGGACTTCGTGTATGAAAAACAATCGTATCTTCAATTTCAAATTTGGAAAGTCAATGGCGTCTCACGCTATATAAATGCTTCTGACAGTGAAATTACAATATTTAGCAGTAATTCACATTTCCCTAACATATCTCGTTAACTTCGTTACGTTCGATTTTATCAACCTATTCTAATACATCATTCGCTTTTATTTTGTATGCCACGTAAATTGACACATTGTCGTCCTGTAGTAAGTGTCTATAGATATGAATAGTGACTCGGTAGTCATGTAATTCATTCATATTATATTCTAATACAAGTTTGAGATATGATATCTACGCCAATACATCGATAACTATTTTATTTTAAACATCGTGAACTGTTCTGAGTCAATCCTATCATTAAAAATTCAAATGTAAATTTCTTTGTTACGCTTTGATGCCTTAACTACTTACCATGAAATCTGACATAGACATCGTTACACATACAAAAAAATACATAGGGTACCTTTCATCTAAAAAAATATAAAGATAGATTGAATTTACACTAAGGCAAGGAATGCCTATGCCGTGTACAAAAGCTAGCAATTGATAATACACAAATCACTATGCTCGCACATTATCGTAATTCTATACATGCTATTTAATAACATTGGTTTCACTTTGTTATGCTATTCCTTGGTAGAAATGTATAAACAACTAGTGCATTTACCAACTTCGTAAAACAAAATTAATGTATTTGTATTAATGAATAATAAGATTTTAATAAGAAAAACAATGAACTTCCAAAAAATTTACACTCATAAATTGTTGACCATAGTTTGGTATTTACCTAGTTTTGGATTGACATAGAAGTACTAATATCTTTTCAATACACGTTTCCTATTCGATATTAAAAATCCCTATAAATCCAAGCGTCTGAAGCCAATACAATTATAACCGGACCTACTTTAATATACCCCTAGCGAAAAAAAAAAGAATTTTCCAAATCAATTGCTAAATAAAGTAGGCATCTCCTCCATTTTTACAGTTAATTAAAAAAAGAAAATATTTACGTCAATACATTTATTGGGAAGTCTCAGGTTCCTTTTCACAAATAAACGCAATTTTCTTATCACACCAGAATTCACTAAGTGATCCATTTCTATGAATACCTCCGCAATGTTGGACTTCACTTTCATATACATTAAGATCTGGTTGTCCCTCGTACCAATTATTATATCCGGCTTCTTCGAGGGTCTGACCTGTAATTTTAAGACAATCATTACAACAAAGGTGACATCGGTACACAATCCAAATGGAAACAGACAATGAGAACACAATTGTTTCAGATAGATGGAATTTTTGTACAAATATATTGAATAATAATCCATGTTTGTCTAGATTTAATCATGCAATCAAACTTTCTAAAAATCATTTAATCGGTGCTCATATTCATATATTACTCTCTTAAGATATAATTATCTAAGAGAAATATAAAAACCAACTCGTTTGGATGGCCGCGATCCAGTTTAACTGATCAGTATCGTTTGTTACACAGCACCTGGAAATTGCCCAGTTGGAATATAACCTATAACCATTGCGACACGCCGACCACCAAAAGCGCAAGATGCCACTGCAAAGAATTGGGGACTCGTTATCATCGTGGAATCGAGAGAACCACTGAGTATACTGAATACTAATTTCGTGTCACTATTCTTTCAGACTTCGAGCAGTAGTCATCTTTTAGGTTAGGCCTTAGATTAAGTTCTATTGAACTATTGTCTCACACTTCGAGCTGTGACACCTCTTCGTTTTAGATTTAATATAAGTTAAATGTACGTAATTTTTTTTTATGTTATAGAGGCAAACTAATAGGTGGGTCACCTGATGTTAAGTGATCACCGCCGTCCATAGACACTTGCAAGATCAGGGGAGTGGCAAGCGCGTTGCCGGCCTGTATTTGGGAAGAAGGGGGGAGTCGAGGGAAGGGTGAAGTGGGAGGGGAGAGGGGAAAAGGTCCTCCGGCGCTCTCACTGACCGAACGAAACGCAACAACGCAAGCACTGTTACTTCACATCGGTTTTCTGTGTGTCGGGTGGTATAACCCCGGGTTAGCCGACCCATTAATCCTGAAATCAGTAATAGCTTTTGCGTGGCTCTACCACCGAAATCTAAATTGTTTTAATGTTAATGAATATTGTGTTAAAAGTGTATTTTTTTTATATCTTGTACACGCGCATGACATAATTCGTTTGTAAAAATCTTTGTTTAGAAATCTCAAGTGCATCTAACTGCCACCTTCAAATTGAAGTACAGATGTTATTTTGGTGAGAGGTGAGATTGTGGTCAAACGCTAAAACCTATAAAGTATTTATAAACTTCTGTTAGAAATTCTAAAGTGAGCTATAGAGCTATATATGATAATGAGAGATATATATGAGCTAGGGTTTTGAACATGTTGTAACATATTGTAGTGTTGGTATGAAAATTTGACCCAAATTCTGCCACGACGAGGAATTTTCATTGATTTATAAATTTTGAAGTGTTTGTCTGGCTAGTTAGCATTCGTAACTTGAAAATCTTAACAGCCCGTATATAGTTCCGGAAGCCTGGTCTGTTTCTAGACTTATTCGATTCTTTATTATATTTTTATTCTAACTTACCGTGAATTGTATACCAAGAGCGTTCGCTTGGCCACTCACGGAATCCAATACCAGCAACGTTGCCCTGTGATGAGAATATTTTTTCATTAGGATATTTTGCCCACAATTCTTTTAATATTTCGGCTTCTGTATGGCTATTGATCACTGCAAGGTAACCACCTTCCGCTGTGCATGTCATATATGCCTGAGACCAGGTCTGTCCTTGAGTATGAAACTTATAGCAGTGTCCTGTCCTCTTATCCAATTTGTACCCTGTAGATGAAGTAAAACTTCTTAATTTATTCATACAACCATACGAAGAGATATAGTTGTGAGGATTAGATCAATCGAATGATTCTAAAGAGTAAACGAGTAAATTGAAATTGCAAAAAAATTATGACATTTTGTGTAAATAGTGAGGGAATACCACAAAGAATGGTGTTACAATACCAAGAGACCGTTATCATTCTCTCAAAAGAATTTGTTCAGTGAAACAAGTTTCAATGATATGATAAATAAAAAAGCAGTAAAAAAAACTAGCGATATTAATCCCCCAGTAGATATCATTATCCGTCTTAGAAACAAATTAAAAGTTTCACAGAAAATAATGGCTGGTTAGTAAAAATACTTTATTCAATTTAGGCCCTAGCGCTTATGAACGTCAAAACTACCACCGGTTTGGTAAACAACCCAGTAATCGAGGAAAACCGGCAAGAAACGAAATTTGGTTTCATCATACAATTTTTTACAAGCGTACATAGTTACATTCGTTTAGGTGGCTATACAGAGACTGACATCATCTCCAGATATAATCATTCACATATTGATCCAACGTATATAGCTCTTAGTCATTAAAACCCGCTAGATAGAGAGCTTGGACCTAATATTCCGCAAATCAATAATGTGCTTTGGGACTTTGTTATAAAATCTAATACTATTATTACCTAAAAAAAACTGTTACTGGTCTTAGTGAGACTTAAAACACCGTATGAGTAATTTGTCACAGTTTGTAGTATTTCGAATTATGTCGCTCTTTTACTAAATCCAGATTTTCTAAGTTTTAGGGGCATGCATTTGATTATCAAGAATATATTGGGAGAACTGAGTTAAGACATCGAATTCTTGACACTTTGCCTTTAATGATTCCTAAGGCC
This sequence comes from Antheraea pernyi, assembly GCA_015888305.1. Taxonomy (NCBI): domain Eukaryota; kingdom Metazoa; phylum Arthropoda; class Insecta; order Lepidoptera; family Saturniidae; genus Antheraea; species Antheraea pernyi. Next base: position 27,289 of record MU159291.1, on the reverse strand, counting down.
CTATATTATAAATTGTTCGAATTTTCCGTCTTTGTAGTAGGAATATGTTGCCAGCTACTAAGCCAAAAGCAAAGTATCATAAGACTAACAAGCTAAGCAGTGGCAAGATATGTTAGCTGGTGTATCTTACGTACGGCGAATACAGCAGACCAACCATCCCGCCAATTTTTAATGAGAGGGACCCATTGTAATTAAGAATCAAGTGTGGCATACAAGAACACAATACACTTACCATTATCAACAGTATTACATTGATTTATTGCTAATTCTTCGAATTTCTTGTAGCAGATAAATTCAAAGACATCAGTGCATGGTACATCCTCTAAGGTATCTTTAATGTGGAAGATGACGCAGTTCTCCGTGTACACATGATCTGGCTGTCCCGTCGCCCAACGGTATGGTATGCGTGAGATAGGTACACCTGTGAAGGTTTTGTAAATTACCTAATACATGCATTTTGGGGTGTAAGGGGTGTCAAATAACATCTAAGACTTGAGACATCCAAGCCAACGTTACCTGTACGTGGTGCACCCTGCTGAATAACGAACGAGGCAATGGTGAAAGTGGGGAGGTAGGGTTTTACAGCCTAAATGGGTCGCAACCACCATGTATATGGCGAAAAAGCCTGTCATAGTGATTCGCTTCTATGGGTCGCGTTTCGGGATCAGCTTGTACACATTCAGCTTTTTGCAGGCCGGCATGGCAGCGGCGACCGGCGATGGATAGTGTATCACTCGATGGTCACCATTGTTTTTGGATTGTATTGTGCTTACCATTAGGCACAGTGCAATCACTTTACCATGCTACAATAAAAAAAAAATTTTTTTTAAACATCGTTTCTGAAACATTTTGCCCATAAAGTGGTTGATATTATATTTGGAATGCGTATTATCAAACCTTTTTTAATACGTTACTAGCGGGCCCGGCGGACGAAGTTCCACCTTGATAATAAAAAACTCTTGGGAAATTATATACCTAAACCTTTCTCGTAAATCACTTTATCTACTGGTGAAAACTGCAGGAAAATCCGTTCAGTAGATTTTGAGTTTACCGCGAACAGACAGACAGACGCGGTAGGAGACTTTGTTTTATGATATGTAATATTTATATGATATTTCATAATAACCTCAACTGATGTTATATAACGATGTAGTCTAAGCTAATAAATATGCTAAATCTAGAGAGGACTGGATCTCAAGAGCAACTATCGGAACACAATAACAAGTGCTTGGCGACAGATTTTCAACTTCAGGGTGGTAACTAGCGGGCGGCGGACTTAGAAATAGCCCTAACACCATACTATGGTTTCACCACGAGGTTTTTGCACGAATTGAAAGGAGTTAAATTTACGTTGACTAAAGCGGTGTCCGAATACGCTATCAACTAAGCATTGATTAACGAGTAATATTATCTCATACTAATTAGATAACTACTAAAGGAACGGTAGACAGAAGGGAAATATCAATGGAACTACCTTCTAAAGTCGTATAGGTTCCATTGAAGAATGTTGAATGTATCCCGGTATAGACACCAATACTGGGATCCACGCTATCTACGATCATCATTGTAATCATTACATTTCCGATGATTAAGTCAGTGGGCGATGCTAATGAAGCACCTGGAATGTACAAAAGAAATAATTATAGTCATAAATTCAATTACAAACTTAAAGAATCCTATCATGAAGATGAACGGTATAATTTTTTTTCTTTTACAAAAAAAGAAATCGGATGAACTTTAATAAATTACCACTGTTTTAATGAAAATACGTTAATTTAAATATTTACTTCTAACCAAGCTCAAACTGCAAACCAAATTATAATGATATTAAAATACACATGGTACAAAAATTGAATACAATTGTTAAATTTAAGATCAGCTATCTAGCACAAGATTTGAAAAAAAAGCACATACACACAGAACTACAGTTTTATTGATTAATATCACTACAATATATTAATTACCTTCAGCAAGACAGCGCAGTCTTGCGTCGAACCAGGCGGCAGGAACGGTGTGCAACTTCATCCAGGCATTGACTGGTTTATAGTATTTGTAATCTTCCCTAAAGACGGGTTCATTGGATGCTATTAGAAATAGAGTTTTTTTTATTAAGTACCTTATAACCTATATTTTGCGAAATATGGGCTTATGCAAATTGGGGGTGCGATAAAATATGGTAACAAATTAAGCCTAGGACTGGCTCATGCTCCCAATCAGAGTTTATGAGATCATCTCTCTCACACACGTGCACATATATACACATGGTGGGAGGGTTTTATTTTTTTCCCTCATCGAACTGAATCGAATAATTTTAGTTCGTTTCAATCCGATATACACGTATTCATTTGTGAATCATGCAATTTCGATTGTATGGTTCACAAATGTATATATGTATGAATAGCTTAGAATAGTTAGCTAGGTCAGACGTGACTTTTTCCAGGTAACAGCCCAAGCCGAGGTGCGCCTGCGCCCTTGTGTATGTTACCTAAAAACCAAATCGGCTGAGTGCCTTAAGCACTCGCCTTAGTAGTCCGGTGAAGCTGTAAAGACCCTGCAGGGACAATAGCGTAGTCAGTTCGAGAAAAAAAAAAACCCAATCAGAGTTCTGTGCCTGGTTTCTTGTTGAAGCTAATATTATAACAATAGTAACACGATAAGTATAACGCTAATAACAAAAATCATAATGTGTTACCTTTGAACGAAGAAATAAGGTTTGGCTACACCTGTTTATGCGAGAAAGTATGGGATAGATAGATAGATAGATATCCTACAATCCTAAAATGTCACAATCAATTCATGTCGATTTTTAAACCCATAATATTAAAAATAATTATTATTTAGGTACAAGTGGACAATCTAAGATAATCCAACAAACGTTTAATTGTAATTCAGCGTCGTTTTAAAAAAACTGATCACTGTACAGCTGTTCTTTCCGTACATTACCAAGGGTTTAAATCTCCTTTCAACGACATAAAGTTGTCTATTTAACTGTTGAATAAGATAACGTGTGGATATGTCGGAGTATATTTGTTAAGCCAAGCTATGGTATTTCTTGAACGATATGGTGGTAAAGTCGGCATCTATCTCCATTAATGATATAATATTTAATAATTTGCGACCATGTTTTCATTCAAAATGTTGATTTTTTTCAAATTAAACACAAAGTAAATGAAAAAATGATACATACCTGACGCATGGCTTACAAGTAAACATATTAAAAATGCTTTATACATTTTGCGGTTGAACGCCCGCCAGTTTTGTATCCCCAGCCACAACTAAGCCTTCAATAAAATCGACTGTGTTTTTATATACAACATCAGATGAGACACCAATTAATAAATTATCTACAATCCGTAAAACCTAATGATCTTAAATAAACAAGCTGGTTTTTATATCGGGAAAGCTAGCATTAAAAGTAAGGAAATATTTAGCTTTATATATTAAGTTATTTATATAGTAAGTATAGTAAGTTTGGCAAAGCGACAATGGAGTTTATTATTATTGAGCTTCGATAGGACACCCATAAACCTTTCCTATGGATTATGTTTGATTCACACGGACTATATCCCCACGGTGCCATGTCACATCTTTTGGTCAGGGGAGCATGGACTACCTTATCGGCACTACGTTTCCTCCCTCGACAGGTATTGTCCCCTCCGAATGGGCCCAAAAGCATTCTGATGGGTTAAGAATGTAGACTACTTAGGAGGAAGTGGGTGTTAGGCCCCCATGATGAGCTGTGGGAGTAGTATAGGTACAATGCGCATGCACCACATGGACCTGTGCAGTTAGACTTTTAAGCCTACAGTTAGGTATGTTGGAGTCTAAAGCGCTGTTTCGGATTCCTCGCTCTGCAACAAGATAGATTAGTCATTAACACGATGACTATAACATCATACATACATACATGTACATATAACTTGTAATATATGTAAACTAATATACATAAATCTATATATAACTTCGCCCCTTACCTTCACCAGAACTCTATAAAAAATCAACCTGTATCTATTTTGCCAACAGTACATCCCACATTGTAATTAGTAAATATGACTAAGGAACACAAGGCTGATATGAAAGCCATAGGTTATCCTCGAACGCATGATACTGGAGATAGTTATATGATAATTTTTTATTGTTCATGTAATTACAAAAATATTTAACTATACACAGTGACAGATGTTATATCACTTTGACATTTTAATAATATGTATACTAATTACAGACTCGAATTATTAAAGATATGGATTATTTTTAAATAGTGTTTTACCTTATTGATTCACCAAATTTTTTTCTAATAACTATTAGTATATACGAAATTTCAGGAATGCGGTATTGTAATTTATATTTTTCCAATACATCCTTGTACATTCAATACATAATTGGAATTGATTGTACAATTGTTTATTGTTATTGTTTTTGTATTGATTTACAAAAACATACATATCCTTGATTTAGTAGACAATCTGGATATTCTTAATACTAGAAATAAAAGCAAATCAGCTATCTCATGATTAAAACTTATAAAAATGAAAAACTTTGTAGGTAAAATAGTGTTGGATTCAAAAATAAAGGTTGCAAAACATATTATCCATGTACTTCTAAAATGTTCATGAGGTGAATTGTGGATAATCTAGAATGGATAATGATGTTCTCTTGCAGAAGGAGGTCGCAAAGAAGACTCGGGAAGACGATCCGTCAAGCAGCGTACCACGGCGTAAACGGGTGGGCATTAGAAGACGGTGTTTTATTCGTCTCCTTCCTCTAATTTGGCTTAACCAAGTGGGTGAGGTCGAGGGACTAAACTTCCACTGCACTGGTTTAGCCGTCTGTAAGATAACTCGGGTTTACCAAGTTCGGGGATCCGACAACCAAGACTGGGCTGTCCGCTAAAACGGCGGTTGGTACACTATAGTGTATAGGAGTGTATAGAAATCCGACGCTACCCACTGATTTCTCTGGAAGTGTGGGTGTCCATATAGGATTTCCCACGAAAACAAAAGCAAAGATAACGATACTCACAAAATACAAACATCTCTAAAACTAAATATACATCTGTTAAAACGACTGTGACGACAATGAATTAATAAATCTATTCCTATACTAGTGTATATAATATGAATGTAAATCTAACGTCTGTACTTTTTAGATTTTTGCGAAAAATATTGTTGCAGGTATCTGGGAAACTACGTGGACTTAGTTGTGGCCTGGGAGCAGTAGACACAAGCATGCCCGTCGCTCCGGGCAGTTAAACTGCACAGGCCCATGTGCATTATGCTGATCCGACTCCCACAGTTCGTTAGGGGGGGGGGGGGTCCACCATCTTGACCCCTCAGGCCGCAGTTTGGGTCCCTTAGGAGGGGACAACACCTGTTGGAGGAGCAGACGTAGTGTCAATTAGACAGTCCCAGCTCCTCCGGCCAAAAGGTGTAAGAAGATACCATGGGGCTTTAATCCGTGCGACTCGGGCATATCTGCTGCCCGGCGAGATGGATATCCGTTAGGGATTTCCACATGGAAAAAAAAAGAAGGTATGTGATATGTTTGAACACGTCTCACTGCTAAAGTACTACGTTCACGATAAAACATCAACAAACTCATAAAGCATATCCTCCAGTTACATTTGGTTTTAGTTTCATTAAAATCGGTTCACTCTATCAAAAGTTATTGTAATTTTAATGACGACGCGGCTTAAGTACAGTAGAAAAGTAAATAAGTATATGGACTTAATACCTACATTCAGATGATTTTATTAGTCATGTTTTTACATTAGGTTCCACGCGGATGGAGTCGCGGTCACAGCTAGTATACAACCAAGAAAGATATGCCAGATCTAGTTTACGCCGGTTTCTATCGATGACTGGATTATTCTTCGAACTGATACCTACAAATGATCCGGAACTTTCGGTGTAGGAAAATATTATGAAGAAACAATAGCAAGATATTCGATTTGTTATTAAGCCTTCCAGCTTAGTTATCAGACTCAAGCTTAAAATCTGTCGATATACACCTAAAACAGCTGCACTTGAGACTTGAGTCCCTCCTTAGGTTTAGCTAGTTCGTTCATCATGGAACACACATCATCATTTAACGTAAGATCGACTGCGACTAAACCCTAAAACCTTGAAAGTATTAATAAAAACACAAATAATAACTACGTTTCAGGTTTGAATCAACAGCAACCAGAGCGGAAGCAGCTGCGAGAAGACCGCACTAATTAAGCACTGATACATAATTATCACATATAGCAATCCCAATTAAACAGCAAACTTCAAACAGTACTATTAAATTATTGAAGATGTAGTAATTAATATTCAATATTTGATTATCGTTTCCTAAAACATCGAAATTGAGATCAGTTGAGTTAAGCTGAGGAATGGTCTTAAATTCATATTATATTAAATTCATAATATTAATAAATTTTAATTATACTTCATTGAATATTTGAATAATATACTTCATTATGCGGGGTGGTAGGGTTTTACAGCCTGATTGGATCGCAGCCACTATGTATATGGCGATAAAGCCCGTCATAGTGATTCGCTTCTGCGGGTCTTATTTCGGGATCGGCCTGTGCATATCCATCTTTTCGCAGGCTGGCATGACAGCAGTGATCGGCGATGGATAGTGTGTCACTCGGTGGTCGCCGTTGTTTCTGGATTGTACTGTGCTTACCATCAGAAACAGTGCAGTCTTATTGCCGTGCTAAAAAAAAAGTCGTCTGACAACTAAAATATTAATAATTTTGGAGACGCAAAACGCAATGGTTATTGTTAACTAAGAGTGTCTCGCGGTTTGGCTACTTCCTCGAAAAATACACTACATAATTGAAAAAGAATCCTTCAAATCTGATTAGTATAATAGTTTCAGAGAAACTTTGAATCAAACAGAAAGACATTCTAGAATGTATTTGTTTAATCAATTAGTTTATTAATGATTATTAAGCTAATGCATAGCTTCTATCGCGGGCCTTGAGCGTGGAGACCGAATCAAAAAATTCCGTAACGAAAAAACCTAACCCCCCCCACCCTGCTGCTCCGAAATCGGACGAATACGTAATCAGCTGTTTGTGAGAAAGTATACTGGTGTATAGGTATTTATCATCTATGTACAACAGTGAATATCTGTACTCGTATAATTTTTGTACAAAGTGTTTTAAATATGAATAAATAAAGTGCATTTATTAATGAAGAAAGTCACGAAAAAATAGTGAAAGAAAATGAGTGAGTTCTCTATATGCATACGTTGTATTATTATTATCGATAATACTGCATGTATTATTTTTTGTTTTGTTAATTTATATATAAACTGATATAGAGATAACCAATATTTTTGATATTAAAATAAAAATATTTTGAACAATATTAAGTTCTCATTTATTTAATAAAAGAAAAAAAATCGTTTTCTTATCGGTCACCACGCTCAAAAAGTGTAACTTGAATTAATATCAAAGAAAAAACAACGAAGGAAAAAAAAGCATAAATAAAATAAATAAATAGTTATAATTGCATAAGTTAATAAATAAAGTAAATTTTCAAAAAAAAGTATTAACCGACTTCAATATCAATCAAAAACCCATAAGGCACTAAAAAGCGGAAAATAAATAGTTTATCAAATCAACCAAATTAAATAAAACATATGAATATGTGTGCTACCTAGAGATGTATTGGAAGTCGGTGCCAACCAAACCGAAAATCATATCATCTACAGGTACAAAGTTTAAGTCCACTCTCGCGTCTCTGTAATACAAAAATTTTGGTTGGTACCGACTTCCAGTACATCTCTAGGTAGCACACATATTCATATGTTTTATTTTTGATAAACTATTTATTTTCCGCTTTTTAGTGCCTTATGGGTTTTTGATTGATATTGAAGTCGGTTAATACTTTTTTTTGAAAATTTACTTTATTTTTCCATTTTTAGTGTACATAAATATATTTTACTAGCAGTGCCCGCGAACTCCGTTCCGCCTTAAGTATATTAAAATATGCGCATTTTTGCGGTATGGTATCTATCGGTATGGTATGCGATATGGTTTCTATTGGTTGTACAATAAGTAACGTTTGGTGCGAACGCAACCTTATCAATAATCCGCGATAGTTTCTACCACAAACTCGGCTACCATCGCTTCACATATTATACACCTTAAGTAATGTAATTACAATGCTTGCGTCATGTTGCAACACAGCAACGAACATAAGCACAATAGGCTCCTAAGAATTGAAGAGTTTTTTTTATAATATTGGTGGCAAACGAACATACGGGTCACCTGGTGGTAAGTGATCACGGCCGCCCATGGACAATTATGACACGAGAGGAAACACAGATGCGTTGCCGGCCCTTAAGAATGGAGTAGGCTCGTTTCTTGAAAGTTTTCTTTCTTTGTCACGGATCCCATAATCAGAACCTAACCAAACTCTCATCAAACTACCCTTGAAGTACATCCTTTCCAATAAAAAATGAATCATCGAAATCGGTTAACGTGATATTGAGTTATTCGTCTATTTGTCGTGTATATACTTAATGCAAATTTGAAACTTATACGGTTTTGCACTGGATGCCGTTGTCGGAACTGTACCAAATTAAAATGGGACCACACGGAAGTACCACCTTTCAAATAAAAAAAGAATAATCAAAATCGGTTCAGCCAGTCCAAAGTTATGAGGTAACAAACATAAAAAAAAAAATACAGACGAATTGATAACCTCCTCCTTTTTTTGAAGTCGGTTAAAAATGCTATGCAATAGCTTTACCGCGGCAATCCCCGAGTGCCACACGTATTATTTTTTTTATTATTTAATTTTTGCGATCCAATCTCATAGATTATTACTGCCATTGCCGAGTAGGTAATAATATTACATGACGTGTCTTGTGACCATTTCAAGTTGATGGTCGTCTTTTCAGAAATTTACAGGGAGTTTTTATGGCATTTCAGAATTCAAGCTCCGTGGTATAACAGAATATAGAGTCAAATAACAAGATTATGAATAAAACACAAAATCGACTACATGACAATTCAAGATCCCGCCAAAAACTCCCTACATAAAATATATCGTAAAATAAACGGCACAGACTAGTATCATATATGAGTTGCTACATTTCAAAATAAGCTAAATCCAAATTTAACCGTTCCTAATATTTTGCGTTATTTTTCAAGACCTTAAAATTTTGTAGATCCATGTAAAATGTGAATATCATAAAAAAAATACTAATAAACTTATGAACGGTAAAATTTGAACATCGTTCTCAGAGTATAAAAACTGGAAATCTTAAAAAAATTGAACATGTTATATAAACGATTAAAATTGGATTTAGATCATTTTGAGACGTAACAACTTATGTAACCTTTTTGATTATTATTTATTTATTTATACATTATGCGTTAAATACGCAATGGCGGACTTAATGCCGAAGGCATTCTCTACCAGTCAACCATTAGGTGATGCAGAGATAAATGTTGGTAGGTTTAAAAGGAGAAGTTTTATAAAATTATGTTTAACCTATTTTATATTACAATATATTAATAAAATATCAACACCGATATACTACATACATATAACAACATCATACATAAATAAAAGTATAATAAGTCAACATCAAGTACTAAATACAGCATTAACCAGATAATTCTGCTAAATGAGACTGGTAAAGCCGACGTATCCTGACTTTAAAACAGAAACGTTTAGATGATATCGTGATTTCATAAGGGAGCGCATTCCATAGGAGAATATATTGGATAAAGAAAGAGGAATATACAAGACCGGAAGTATGGACAGGACAGCAAAGAATAAGATTATTAGAAGAGCGAAGGTTATGAATAGAGCATAAAAACTGAAAATTGTTCATTACATAGTATAAAACAAAGTCCCCTACCGAATCTGTCTGTCTGTCTGTTCGTTGATAAACTCAAAAACTACTGAACGGAATTTTATGCGGTTTTCAGCAGTAGGTTAAGTATTTCATGGGGAAGGTTTTGACATATAATTTGTCAAGGTTTTTTTATAATCAGGGCGGGACAACGTCTTCCTGGGCTCGCTAGTTAGGGATAATTCCTACTTGGAACACCAATTTCACAACAACGTGTTTGACTATTGTTTTTGACATTCGGTACGAAGTTGAACAACGAATGCTTATATTTTTAATGTATTTGTAACATAAAATATCTCTCTGCACTCCTTTCTATTACCTTTTTGGGAAAACCTTTATATAATTAATTATACACTATACACTCGCAATATCAATTCAAAGACAGATCTCGTAGCTCAAGACAATGCAAAACTCTAGACGTTCCATTTGACATTTTTTTAATATATTTTATAACGCGCAGTGAGTTGCAGTAAAAAGGTTACTCGCACGTAAACATGAGAATGGAGTTCCTACACCTTTAACAATGCTAAGTCTTGCGCATCTCCGTGAGTGCAATGTGCTTGAAAAAGCTACAAAGTATCTTCTTCACGTATTAATATCATATAGAAGATAATAAAACACTATACAATTATATTATCAGTATCTGTCCTAATTTTACCAGGATTAATGTGTGAAAGATCAACATTTTTCAATAAGTCAAATTGCGTGATTTTGTATGAAAACTTAATTATTTAATGCCAATAATACAGATTTACTGCTGCTTTTGGAAATAAAAACACTACTGTGCTAGCTTTTTATGAGCGAGCACTGATAAAGAAAGAAAGCCGAGTAAAATACGAATTAAGTCAAGAAATTGTTTCGAAACGGGCTACCAAAGAAGCTCAAATCGCGTCGTTGGCTTTAAAAGCAATGTTATACAATCCGGAAGCACGTAGGTAATACGCCCTTTGCGTGAAAACAATTCAATCCATTTGAATTAAGAGGTTTCGTGTACGGAGTACATAATTCGCTATTCAATGCTACAAGTCAGCGGCTACTAAACTTTAATATATGAAATACAACCAAATTCGCTTAAGGGGCCGTATAACGTCCTCCTCCCTCTTGTCAGCAAAAGTAAGCAAAGCTCTTACCCCCCCCCCCTCTCATGTTTAAGTAAACATTTATTATACGTAACGACTATATTTTACAGAAAATCCGAAAAAATAAATTATACATATTGCTGAAATAAGCAAATCAAAGGCTTGGGTGACCCCTAATTTATGGAAACCTTAATTTTATTACAGAAAATAATACACAGTGCAATTTCGAATAACATTAGAACAAACGAGAAGTATGTTGTATGGATACTAATTTGTTAAACCATAAATTGACACGGCAAACGTCTTGTCCAAATTTCAATAAATTTGTGTATGATCGTGTGAATATTGTAATTATGAAAGGATAAATGTGAAGTTGATTATATTCAGATGTATGAAGAAATTGTGGTACTTGTGTATTAAGTGCATCGCGCTGGCCGACCACTGCCGCGGCTGGCTCGTGTTATTTCTTTCACAAGTCTAACCTAACCAAACCAAACCGAGATGAAAATGTTTTGTTTTAACTTAAAAATCATCAAGTTGGTAATATACAAAATTACTAACGATTGTTACACCTCAAAACTTTGATCATAAATATCTTAGTAACTATGACTTTCCGCGGGAAGGGGAAATTACCCCTTTCCCCCGCTGCTCCTATCCCCTTCAATCTTTATATCAAGATGCAAATTTCAAATGCAGCCCTTAAACTCTTTTAGATTCCAAAAGACTTCATTTAAAAACAAAGTATTCAATAAGATTTAGGTGGGAAATGGGTTGATATAGACTTTAAGATAGAATTTCCTTCCTTTCTCGACTGCTTGCTCTTTTATTTTGGTTTGGTTAGGTTAGGTTAGACTTGCGAAAAAAAATAACGGTACATTTAATACACAAGTACCGAAATTTTATATGCAAGGCTAATTGTTAATTCTACAATTAAAATCAAATATACATAATGGTTTATGCAATTCAGGCTTTAGTTGATTATGAACGTAAACTAAAACTTTGGGATTCTTCGCAAATAAAAAAACGATTTTTAAGTCGATCAGAAACGTGGCCTTAGGAATCGATAAATGAACAAACCGAGGCTTAAAGAATTGATTATGCAAAAATGGATTTCTTAATTTATTTTTATTGTTTAATGAGGTATTTTTTAATTATAAATGATTGTATGACTTTATTTTTATCTAAATACACAAAATCGAATCACGAACATATGGGACAGAGATCGATTCAATGCATCGATTCGATGGTTAGTATCGATAAAAATAATTGGTTCCCTTCTCTAAATATCGATTATTCAATTAATCGATTTCATTTCGGCATCCCTAACTTAAAACTCTAATACCGGTTCCGCGTGTAACTAACTGTCAGCGAATTGTAAGGGAATACAATTGTAATGGACACAATTATGATAACATAAAATGTGATGTAGTAGATTTTATATTTTATTAATAATCTTGTGTTATTTGGTTTTATACTTTGTGATATTGGTGGTGTTTTGCTTATTGAGTACAAGTGAAATGGATAGGAAATAACATGGATGGATGGAGCATGGATTCTGACACTTGCCACTAAAATTCCCTGGAAAGTTTTAACAAGTCGGCCACCATTTTGTTAGTTTATGGAAATGATCGCTACATTTGTGTAATATGAATTACCTACTATAATTGTACTTACTTACTTACTACAATTACCTCTTGACAATTTAATGTATGTCCGTAAGAACCTTGAGAAGCTAGATTTCGTAAAAAACCGGCACAGTCTAAATACTAGAAACTGTGACAAACTGGTTGTCCCACGTTTTAGACTTAGTAAAACCAGTAACAGTTTTTTGGGAAATAGTGTTAAAGTTTACAACAAAGTCCCAAAGGATATTACCGATTTGCCGGATTGCGAATTTAAGCGCCATGTCAAGCAGGTTTTGCTATCAGAAGGCTATTATAGAGTGGATCAATATGTGAACGATGGTGATGTTTGGAATTGACTTACCTCTGTGCATCCATTAAAAATGTTTGTGACATTTACTATTATATAGAATATATTATTATTCTAAATATTATATATATTTGTTAAAAAGATAAACCAGATCGAATTTCTTACCGGTTCTTCTCAATGACTGGGTTGTTTGTCTGAACCGGTGGTAGTTTTGACGATCATAAGTGCCTTCTTAGGGCCTAAATTGAATAAAGTGTTTTTGATTTGATTTGATTACTCGGTAAAGGTAGTAATAATCTACTAGAAGATTAGTTGCCAAGAAAAAAAATCATAAAATAATCCAGATAAAATATATAATTCCCAAAAATTCCCGAAAAGATTCTGATAATATCTGTCTGTGTACGAAGTAGGTTATGACATACCCCAGCGGATGAAAACTTGTAATATTTCTTAAATAATATGACTTAATTTTCTCAATAGATGTAAATAATATAATTACCATTACGATCAGTACAATTCATTTGGCTCGGCGCGATAGTTACTTGAAAGTGAGTGAAACTTGCGTAAAATGCGTTTGGGTATCTCAAACCGCACTTAGTACGGCACGTGGATGAAAAGGTATGTTTGAATTTTTTTTGTTTTGTATTCATTCTCATATTTTATATGTTTAACATAATATTCTAAGGTATTCATTTCATTAAACGATATATATATATCACAGAAATATGAGCACTTTTTCACGAAGACGACAATTTACTGACATGACACATGATATATATAGAAGTATAATAATCAAAACTTTACTGTACAAATAAATATGTGTTTTACTTAATCCATTCCTTATTAGTTATTGTAATATATTTCCTATTAATATCTGTAATAAAATAAAAAATTATTCTTATTATGTTATTTCATTTTTGGTGTATGTCACACCCCACCTTATCACCTAGTACGAGTATACAAAATGTTAAATGTACAGAGATAGGCCTGTCATTTGCTTACTAAAGCTCTATTATGATTCGCACATAATCTTGAAGTTGACATTTAGCATTTATTCTTACATTTTGCTTCTACGAAATACCTAACTACAGTTAGTGACGTTTCTAACGAGCGACTTCAAGAGGTCTTTTTTGTGGCGTAAACTGGATGAAATATGACTAATTTGAATGTAATAAGGAAAATACGCATTGTTACAGCCGAATGGAAGGTTTTGTAAGCGAATCCGTGCCTGCCGATCTAAATAATTACCGAGGTGTCATTCAGGCGGCCCTCCGACCTCCATTACCTTAAACCGAGTGCTACAACAGTGTTATATATACGCTTTTAGATTGCTTTTAAGAGATCGAATAAACCAGATCCTTAACCTTAAAGGGTATTCGGGCCAGCTTCATTTTATATTTTCCTTTAGCTTTGTCACATCATTGGTCAAATTTTAATCACAACTGCTACTAAATGTGAGTACAATTTTAATTCAGTAAAATATGTTGCATGAACGTATGGTTAATTAGCTCGCTTGGCATTTGCACACTTGCGACATTTCTTACTTTTGCTGAAAGTCTTTCGCGTTTACTCTTAAGCCCGGTTAAGCTGTAAAATATGTCGTCAGATTAATTTGGGCCTCACAACTGAGGTATATTAATGTGTATTTTTGTACAAAGCCAGAAGCCACATCGAACACATAACAAAGTTGATTGCATGATTGTTTCTTACTTTACACTATACATAAAATAAATTACCATAATTAATAGTTATAATATATACGATATTCTGAATAGGATCGTAAATCTCAGGTCAGTTATTGACAGATTTCGGATACTGAGGACAGACTTTGATGACGAGCAAGGGTGGATAATAAATTGAGTACAATTCAATATCGTTGCTATTGTTAATTATCATAGGAAACATGTCATTAAAATCATCATAGCACGGTGTTAAGGAATTAACGATCTGTATCTATATTATCCTTGAAAACATAATCTGTCATAAAGTACCCTCATCAGCTTCAATCATCAGCGCTTATGAACACTAAAGTTACCACCGGTTCGGAAAACAACCCACTAATCGAGAATAACCGCCGAGAAACTCGATTTTTTTATCATAGGAGGCAAACGGACAGGTGGTTCATCTGATGTTAAGTGACCACCACCGTCCATAGACACTTGCAAGACCAGAAGAGTAGCAAGTGCGTTGTCAGCCTGTCTTTGGGGGAGGGGAGTGAGGAAGGTGGAGGGGGAGATGAGGTGGGTTATCTGGTGCTCTCGCTGACCGAACGAAACGCAATAATGCAAGCACTGTTGTTTTACGTTGGTTTTCTGTGAGAGTGTGGTAGTACCCCGGACGAGCCGACCAATTCATACTGAAATCAGTAATAGCTTCAGCGTGACTCTACCACCTACAAATCGATCTAGTTTGTATTATCATGATACATATTTTTACAAACATAGATATTTACATTTATTTTTAGTGGATGCACAGAGGTTACCGTCATTTCCAGAAGTCTAATTCGTTCACATATTGACCCACGCTATCAGAGCCTTTAGACATTAAAACCCGCTTGACATGGTGCTTGTACTCACTATGCGGCAAATCGGTAATACGCTATACATGAAATGACCAATTCGTTACTGTTTCTAGTGTTTAAATTATATTGGTCTTTTACCAAGTCCAGCTTATCTAAGTTTTTTTGTATATACATTAGATTACAATGTTAGTGTGAATAACGTGTTGCTGCAATTACGAGTCTAGTTTTATGTCTCGGTTCACCGTGTTATGGGTCTAGGGTCATGTCGTCATTTAACGTCAAGTAAGCTCTCATTAAACACAGACCTTAAATAAGTTAGTGACAAGTTTTATAAATACGTTACACGCTTTACGGTCCACGGACTAAAAGTGAAAATATTTATAAGAGCTGTAGAAATATGATTTACACGCTTCTGCTCGCGACTTCGTTCACGTGGAATAGTTACTTTGGGCTAAAGATAACACGCAGAGGAAGCCCTGATAAAAATACGATTTTGAAACATTATTCATTGATGCTCCACTCCAATTAGTCTTAGCATAATAATATGTAGCCCATAGCCTTTCTCGATAAATGAGCTATCTAAAACTGGAAGACTTTTTCAAATTGGACCAGCAGCTCCTGAGATTAGCGTGGTCAACCAGACAAACAACCCCTCCAACTTTATAATATTAGTATAGATAGGCATCGAACATAACTGTTATAAAAACTAATACCGAGTGATATATGGACTTTAACAGAGTACGATACCACCTTGTACTATCTTGGACTACGTTGTCCTTTAATGTCAGTGTTGCAGTCAGACGCTAAAGCCTTTACAGCATAACGCCAGGTGGGTTCGCTTGGCTATCGGATTAATTATTCAACATCGTTTAAGCCCCACGAGTGTTCGAATAAATACATAATTAAGATATCGTATTATATTGTTTACTTGATAAATATTATTCCATAAATCCCAGAGCAGTAGTCTGTAAACAGAAATGTTAATTACTGGATATTTGATACCTTTTGAGCGAGAGATATGGGATTATGTACATTAGGGTACCGTAAAAAATCACATATTATTTTTCGATTCTCATATTACAATAGGTTTATTATGTTATAAAACCCTTTACACAATTTTATTTAGACATTGCCGACGATTATCAAGAAATTCGAAATTTGATTTCTTTTTTTCTGCAGTGAAAACTTCTTTGGTCCCATTTATCAATTTTAGGTTCGGAAAAAAGTTATGAATTTCGAGTATACAAATATGAAATTACGATTTTTTTTTATTTTGCAAAATTTAATCTAGAAACGTTTTTAGTCAATTTGATCTTGTATGCGAACTAACATATCTTCTTACAAAAACTCAAGTAGCCTGCAACAATAAGCAGGTGAAGGGCGTTCTAAAATCAATGACAAAGCACTAACCAAATGATTATCTCAGCAGACCCTACCTTTAAGGTGTCTAGTTTCTCAAATTCTTAAGTGTTTTTTGCTCGTAGTGATCGTCCCTTATTTCTATTACTATAAATCTATACATAGGTATATATAAAATTGAAGCCTATGTCCTTTGTGTTGAGGAATAAAATAAATACGATAGTATTACATGTTACTCTGTGATTCACTCTGTAATGTCTATGAACTGTCACTTATAATAAAGATGTCGAACGCACTGGTGTTGTAATTATTTAATGTACCCTAACACTTTGTCCATACTAATATCTGAAACGGTTAAACCGATTTTATGAGACTTCTACAAATACATAAAGTAGACAAATAGATAAACTGTAGAACCTCGTTAAGTTAAAAACCAAGGAAAACACAAAGTATTTTTAGTTATAGAGATTTTAATATATCAAGGGTTTAATATTAGAGAGTGATTGATGAGTTTATACAATTCCTATTTTTACCCGATTGCGCCAGAAGTAGTGGTAAGATAAAATATATAAAAATGAAATTTTATTTAAAGTTTAGAAACTCTTTGCTTTGTACATTCATTGGCAGCCAGTTTACGTTATAGAGCTCGGCGAATCATTTATTTAAGTAACTGAAGGCTACTACTGAAACTATTGGTTTAAGTTATAGAGAGTGCGTATTTTAAGTAATAGAGGTTACGAGTTTTGAGGGAAAGGGAGAAGATTATTTTTTTGAAATTATAGAGGTTTTTACTTTGTCGAGGTTTATGTTTCGAGGTCCTAATGTATTATATATGATACATATCTTTAGGCCTCCGCGTAGGTGCTAATCAGTAATAAAAAAAAACGAGTGCGTGTAACCGACACACGCGATTGCAGTAAAACTTCTTTGGTGTTATAAGAGATGGAGATTAAGTTAAAAATAAATACATCAAATGAGAATTGAAAAAGGCATTTATAGATGAAGTAACACTAGTCATATATACATTTATTATCGTCGACCACTATACATTTAATAAAACAATAATTTTATTACTATGATCAAATATGATATGATTGGTTTATAATAACTGAAATGAGAAACATAAATTCTACTCTGCAAATTTTTTAAATTTCTTGAGAAAACTGCATGTGCTATTTAAGTTCCGAATTAGTTGATAGATGGCACTACAGATAATGAAGCTTTGATTTAATTTGTTACTTACATTGAAACCAGATGGCAGCACGGCCGCGGCCTCATATGTACATAATTAATTATATTATATGATTTTTATTATTATACAACTTAATATTGTTTAGTTTATTTTTTAATTGATTAATTTATTTATTAACTATTTATTGACAAAATATTTAAGAACCGGATGGTGCAGAAATGTGTCGACATATTGCTGTAACGGACTTCCGTTGCATTGTCGTCCAGTTACCTCCTAGTCGTGCCTAAAGAAGTTTTACTTCAATAATGTATGTACATAGTTTGCAATTTCATAACATTAAAGAAAAAACAATTTTATTCCTTTCGCTTTGAATGTCCTGAAACGGAATAACGACTACGATAGTAATTTATAATTCCAAAAAAAGTGTCAATACTGATGTATCCCAAGTATTAATAGAAAAACAAGATTATATCCCATCTGCATCGTAGTCATATGTAGTCATATATTCCCCACACGCTTCCCGCGCACCGGTTTCACTGCTACTTGCATTCGTAATATCTAGTATGTTATTGTTATAGAGCGCAATCAAACATGTCGCGTATCATAGGGTACCTACGCACTATGCGGTTAACCGCAATGCGGCCAGCCGTCCGGCCGACCACTATCAAAAATATGTATGAAAACGTAGTTTTCATACTCACTACGATGCGGCTGCTGGCCGACCGCTCCGGTCGTTCTGAGCGCTGCGGCCCGAATGACGGTCAGCCGAACGGTTGCTATACACACTATGCGGATTGTGCTACTGTGCGGTTGACTGTATACGTGTTCATCGACGGTCGCGCATTTTATTGATGACGACAGACATTTAAATATTGATTTCGATACAGAAAAATATATAATTAAGATACAAAATGGGCCAGCAATCTGGCATTTTTATTGTTTACTTGCTCTCATCGCGTTTTTCCAAATAAGAATGCACCCAGTACATTTTTCTTTGTTTCTTTTTCTTTATATAACGCGAGTAAATATAATAAATAGTTGTGACGCCTTCGAAGTATATCCTGGAAATGAGTCGATTCAACCGCAAACCACGACGGTTTCCTAGTCACACGTTCCGGTTGCGGCTGCGGCTACCCGCCATCCGGCTAGCCGCGAGCGCTACCGCATCCTGGGTCCAGCCGCACGGTTGACCGCACTGCGGCTAGCCGCATAGTGCGTATGTAGCCTTAGAGTAATACGTGATAGTTTTGATTGATCGCGCTACGTAAAACGGTTTCATCAAGTCTATATAAACAGGATCAATGTTATGGAAGAGACTAACTTCATATTCTTTGAACGTTGATTGATGCTCGTAATTATAAATATCTAATATCATTGAACTTATTCCTTATTTTCAAACGAAGTCGCACACGGTTGACCGCACTGCGGCTAGCCGCATAGTGCGTATGTAGCCTTAGAGTAATACGTGATAGTTTTGATTGATCGCGCTACGTAAAACGGTTTCATCAAGTCTATATAAACAGGATTAATGTTATGGAAGAGGCTAACTTCATATGCGTTGAACTTTGATTGATGCTCGTAATTATGTTATAAATATCTAATATCATTGAACTTATTCCTTATTTTCAAACGAAGTCGCAGCAGTTTTTGCCAATGTCATTTTGTTTCATGCAAAGCTTTGGTCACTCATATTAAACATGGTGTTAGGGCTTTTTCACCCTCAAGTGGAAGTGTGTTCCGGCAGCTGAACTTGCGAGTCAGTACCTCAAGGTTTAGTGTTTACACCATCTTGGATCACAGTAATTTAATATTATATGATATGTGGTTAGACGTAGATAAAATATAAGAATAGGAAAACAATATTTTATTTAATAATTAGGTTTATAGATTTCGTCGTTCTAAAATCTTCTTACAGCTTACGTTAGGGCTGAAAAACGTGTTACGCAGCATGGTTTTCACCTAGGATTATGACACGGGACCCTTCAAAAACGGAATTAAGGCATGCTTTTTGAGGTCAGTGTTATACTTCTGATGTCGAAGATGTCCATAGGTAGTTACATTCAAACATCAGGAAACGCCTGATTACTATCCTTTGACGTAAAAGAAAACTTGTAAAAATATTCGAAATCACCTTTATAAAGGGTTATATAACTATGTATAGGGTTGAATTGTTTATGAAATAAGGCATTACATAACAACTTGAGCTATCTTCAAAAATTTCGTCAAGACTTTCAGTGGTTTGTTCCATCCTTATGTTTACACTTACAAAATTAACACACCGTTTGCAATAATGATGACATAGACAAGTTTTCTGTCGTTGTATACAAACAGCGAGTTGTATAATTGATACTGAATTACCTCTCACTAAACATAGTTCCATTCTGATTGCTTTATTACAAGGTCCCAATAAATATAATTACTCGTAAAACAATGACTTCTCCAAAAACTAATCAAGGTGGTGTTCAGTGACGGATCTAGGTGGTCACGTGGTTTATAGCCTCCTGTCAAACAGTAAGAAATTTCATTATCTAAAGTTACCTAGATATTTCTATTGTACCCTAACTTTAAGCTATTCACATAACTATCTTAGTAGTTATAACAAACTTCCATAAAATTATGGTGTCTACATTTGCTGGTTAAAACAAATTTTAATATATTGATCTGGTTTGATATATACTGATGTATTGAAATCTCTAGGGCTATTTATTTATTATTTTGAGAGGTTATGATATATGGAAGTAATCACCCTTTATACATACTCACTTAGTAATAAATATATAAATTGTAATACTACACATAAAATTTACATCTATAGGTATATATATTAATACGTGAAGCCTAAACTTTGTATCCCTTTTTAACGGAATTGCGCGAACGGATGAACGTGAAATTTGGCATAGTTAAATTTTATATGGAGGAGAAATGCAGAAAGCTATTTATTTTATATAAAATGCATTAAAAGTACATTAAATTAATTAATATATGCATTACTCACACTACTGCTTCAATTTTACACACATGTAAATAAAA
Organism: Antheraea pernyi; assembly: GCA_015888305.1. Taxonomy (NCBI): domain Eukaryota; kingdom Metazoa; phylum Arthropoda; class Insecta; order Lepidoptera; family Saturniidae; genus Antheraea; species Antheraea pernyi. The sequence goes on along the minus strand of MU159291.1, from coordinate 6,309 downwards.
AAGACATTTTGACATCTGTCAATAAAGGACTTCAAAAAAGGTTGTGAAGGAGGTTGCTATGCTCGACTGTATGTATTATTTTACTCTTACGTTCCAATTACCCTTTTTCATTCTTCATTCTACAATGATATTATAACATAATACCCTTCGACAAAAGAACCCTAATAAAATTCAAACTTTAAAAAATCAATGAACTATGTTCGAATGTCGACCTCTGGGCGCCCACTAGTAAATATAAAATACTGATAACCCAAGTGAAATTTTATGCTTGTTCTCGTCGAGAGCAAAACGTTTATTATGAGCTTCTAATTGACTCCATAATGGGGCTGCTTCTCAATGCGGCTGTATTTTTTTTAGTATATATTACCTGAGAACTTCGTCATTTCTAAACAATTTTTTTTTGTTTTTAGAAAGGAGGTATTTTCAAGAGATTCCCCGTTTTAATTTTATCAGCATTGCATCTAAGATTTCAAAGGTTACTCCAGGAAACTTTTCAAATTCGATAGGAAATGTGATGGCTTTATGACAATTCCAAATTAGATTCAAAGTAGGTCAAGGATTTGCTGATGAAAATTTTTCAAGGTAATTTCTTTTTTAAAGTTGGTTTTATCACCATTATCATTACATGGTGTAAAACAAAGTCCTCTGCCACGTCTGTCTATCTGTCTGTCTGTCTGTTCACGATAATGTCAAATACTACTGAACGAATTTTCGTGAGGTTTTCACTAATAGATAGAGTGATTCATGAGGAAGGTTTAGGTATATAATTTGTCAAGGTTTTTTTTATTATCAAGGCGGGATAACATCAGCCGGACCCGCAAGTTTACTATATAATAAAGCAATTATGTTAATATACGTTTAAAATAAATGCAGTAACGGTGTTCCTAGCGAAAGCGCGAGAGAACTATAATTGGGCAGTACATAATATCTTTATAATATTTTATTACACTGCAAACTGGAACCAAAGTATTTAAACTTGAAATTGAAGATTAGATAAGTAGAAAAGTTACTAGAGAATGTTTCGTAAACTTGTATAAACAATTTGAAGACAAACTAAACATTTTAAATTAGTAAATGGAGGTCAGTTACAGTTTCTTTTCTTTCTACTATTATTTTTTTAATTATAAGAGTTTGAGAATCGTCTACTTAAGTATTATTCTTATTACATAGAATAGTTACTTTGAGTTTAATTTAACAATGTTTTATATCTTTATAATAAAGATAAAATATTTGTATGTTGTCAGAAGCTTTACTTGTTTCTTAATAGAGCAATGAATATTTTAAACACATTCAAGAACATCAAAGACCAGAAGTTTTCTGAACTGTTGGCCTATTAACATTAATAAGTTAAAAACTGTTTCTACTTAAATTGTGTAAGTTTTATAAATAATTTATTATATTCTTCTATTCTATATAATGGTCTTAGATTAAGCTGTCTAAATAATCCACCTCTTATCCGTCCACATATGGAATTCTGTTGCCATCTTTGGGTGGTAGAACCTGGATACTAACTTGGGATATTTGACTTGGCTCAAAGACGACCTATGATAATTTTTGTCGATCCCAAGCTCACAAACGGTATTATGGAAGCAAAAACACAACTTTGGCGTACGACGATTTATTTCTCAAGAGGATGTGATTATAATTGTTAATAATAATAATGCCGGTGAACGGATTATGACGTTAGCGCATTGAGCACGGCGATTGGCCATCGTGTGTGGCCATTTTAAAAGGGCGTGTTTTATCCCATTGTTCTTTAATTACTTCTTATCGCTCGTGGAGCGTTTGATCGGACTAATCTACTATCCTATTTCTTAGGATAGTATACTCGTTGTACGCTCACTACAGTATACTGTTTTCCAAGGAATTCTTCAACAATATGCCTGTGATTGCTTTCCACCATCGTACCGCTCGTCATCGGTAGGGAATTCATTCTCACGCATTGGAATCGAAGTGGTCTCAGACGGTCCCGTTTCAGATGGGTTCCTCCCACGAACGCTCCGAAGGTGGAGTGAGCTTCCTTCTGAGGTTTTCTCTGAGGAGTCCAAGTATGAAATTTATCAAGGGGAAAGTGCATAGGTTATTGAAGGGTCAAACTGAAATAGTTTAGAATATTATCCGATACGAAATATATATAGGAGTTGTTGAGGTATGTATGCTTGGTACACATATATGTTTCATCAACCCATATATGTATGTATAGTTAGCTTAGCTTAGGTTAGCTCAGATAGGTCGCGAATTGCATGTATCAGGCAACAGCCAAAGCCGAGGTGTGCCGCGCACCCTTGAGCTAGTTGTCAAAGTAAAATCGGCTGAGTGCCTTAAGCGCTCGCCTTAATAGTCCGGTGAAGCTGTTAAGACCTTGCTTGGTCAATAGCGTAGTCAGTTCGAAAAAAAAAAAAAAATTGAAGGGTCAGCAACGTGCATATAACACGTTTCATGGCGCATGACTGATTAACATCAGGCGGCCCGCATATTTGTCTGCTACCATTGTGGTGGTATAAAAAAAATGATGACTTTGTCGATAGCGTGTTGAGACATCGCATCGATAGACATAGGTTCGAATCCTAGCAAGTGAGTCGGAGCGCGCGTTGAAGGAAAACACCGTGTTGAAACCATAGCATGTAGGGCTTTTTCTAATGCCGCCTGGTTAGCTACCACCATCAAGATGAGAATCTGTAGCCACGCAACTATTGATGTATTCCGACAACTGCATTTGAAAGCCAGTGTTATCTACGTTTAACGTGTTTACCATCTTAAACCGCACCGTTATTCAATGATGGTATTGTGACCAAATGCTAAAATTTATAAAGTATAAAACAAGAAACATCCTTCAAGCTACATTAAATCAATGCTAGTTACGTATGTGTCCTTGACCACCCTACTAATGGCACTCCGGATCCGTCACTGGTAAATATCAAACGAACAGAAATAGAAACCCACGTTCAGATTGCGTCGAGCCTATATTGGGCAAACACAAACATTGGGAACAATCAACACCTCTGAGCTATATATGACATTGAAAGGTATTTAGTGTACAAATAGTAATAATTAAGTAAGCTATGTAACTAGAAGATTATTAATTATGAAGGTGTATGAGTACTGGATTAGAAGAATACCAAAAAAGGTATGTATGCAATTTGAAATTAACTAATAAACAAGGGCTACGGGGTATGGGAAGAATCGCGCGTCCTGACCGTTCATAAACCCCAAAGATGGACTTTCAAATTGGATATAATCTTACAAACAAAGGGCAGAAGGGTGCAAATCTATGATAGCGTTTCACATGCTATAGTTGCAATATCCGACACACCAACATCCCTGTCTACTATACAGACGTGACTGACGACATAATAAGTAGGTTCATCTATCGGGCCGTGGATGCTCCGGCGCGGTAGATAACTGATTATAATTTTATTTATTTTTATTTTAATTTAATTTTTTAATTTCAATTAAAAATGCGAAGCATAATAGTTAATTAAAATAAAAATAATAGTTGGTCACGTTTAAAACGGTTTTTAACATGTTTAATAAAATAAATGAAAGCATACAAAAGGTGCACCAACAGTCAGCAGAAAGAAAGAAAAAAAAATGTGTAAAGAGTGATATGTCTATAAAGGATTTGAATACAAAGAGGTGAAAGATATAAACATTAAGAGAAAAATCAAATATTTACTCAAGGTTTACTACTCGTTTACCTGATATACTGAATTATATAGTTACTTACATTTTTGGGTTACTTTCTTGAGATTAAGAAGTGATGATGAAGTTGCAATAGGATAATATCAAAATAAAACATTCAGTTTTATGGGACAGAACAAATGATTAATTATAGTCTAAGTCGGAGATTTCTTTTATTCTATAGTAATCTTATGATATTAGAAATAGTGTCGCCCAGGTTGTCTATACCAGTCCTATGCCTGAATGGTAAAGCTTGAACGAAACAACAACAGTACTGTCTCTGTGTACGGAATACCAGAATAATGCTACCAGTTTATATTAAAGAATGTACATTAGAGTGGCCTAAAAAAACAACGAATATGTTTTTTCGACAATTTGGAGATTTTAAAATATTTTGATCTACCTCTTACATTTTTATTGATCTTTGCTTTGGAGGGTTCTCTTAAAACACGATAAACTAACATATTTTCGTGAGACACAAAAATATATTTTTTTTTGCCACCCTAATCCACATATTGACTACCACTAGTTGTGTTTTGCATAAAACGTAGTAAGATTATGAACAAATGGCTTGTTTACTTCATTAATAATATAAAGAGCCGGTTAGAGCTCGCTATATAAAAAACCACCTGATATTAAGGTCCATTTCCGCAACACGCAGCAATTGAAAATCAACTAATATAGTGCTATCATTTGCCTTCATTACGAATTGCGTTAAGCCGAGCAAACTTTGAAAACTTTAAATTAAGATATCTTTCGTGTGAGATGTTTTTGATAAAATGAGATACGTATGTTGCTTCAAGCTATGCTGAAGTTATTTATGAGTGTATATGCTTTATAAATAAACGTTTTTAGTTCAGTTCAGTTTAGGCTATAAGAATGGATGTCAAAACTGTCAGCCGTTCGGAAAACAACCCACTCATCAAAAATAACTAATAAAAACCTCGATCGTGTTTATTATGTATCGTGTTTATGTGTGTATACCTCATTTTTGACATAGGTACACATATTAAAAATACATTTACACATTATTTATTTACAATCGTTCTAAAAAAGGCACTGAAAGAGATGTCATTTGCTAGACATCACTATTTGATCTAATGTTTAATAGCATTTTGACATAAAAATCTTTTTGACATGGCCGTTACTTAAACTTAAATTCCGGTAAATCGGTAATATGCTTCGGAACTGCTATAAAACTGTTACTAGTTTATCTGACAGACAAATACACAGATGGAGTTTGTAAAAATAGTCTTATTCTGTTACATTTCTTATACCAGCAGCAAACGATTTTAGGCAAATACTTGTAATGTGCTGTGCAGACACCATAATTCTACATATTTCTTAAAATCATTATATTTTATATTTAAATGTAAGAATACATAACAACAACAATGCTTATGTTTCAGATTTTACACTCTGCACATTATTTGTACAAATATTGGTTGGTCGTAAGACAAGTATCGGTATTAGGGAACGAGGTCACGACCTATAGGGAATTGGAGAGAGATTGGGGTCAGTAGTACATTTGTGGCCAATTAATATACACGCGTAATGACAGCCATCGGCAAGGAAAATTTCCGTTAGATCTATTAAATGGACAATTCGAACTGACGCTTTGTAACTGAAGTAGGCTTTTATCGCATTAATACTGTCACATAGATTATAAAGTGATTAGATTATACTAATACTATACGTATTAATGATTCAGTTAATTGCTGTGAAAATATGTATTACGAGATTAAAACTGTTTAGCAAGGCACTGAATAATGTAATTGCCTTAAATTCTGATGAAGCTACCATTATTAATGTGATTTTAATATCTCCAAACCATATAGTATTATCTTTGTACTGATTTTTAATCAGTTACCTTATAACCAGTACTCATATCATTTCACTATTCTCACCTTAAAAATCTAACATAGCTACACGGCTTGGATAATCATCTTCCATGCAGCGTGACCTAACAATGATATTTATCTAACCATAACTAGTATATATACGACATCGAATCTGATCCCACAATCCAGGTAATAAGTAATATGGTAAATATTAGAAAATATATTGAACTATTACATTATTTGAAAGCTTTATTTACCACTATACTTTAATTAGCTTTATCATAACAATCATTTGAAAAGGTTCCTTGGATCCCCAAGGAAACGTATCCGCGGACGGGAGTAGTTAAATATATATGAACTTTGACAAAATTATTCGGGAATATGTGAGAATTTGCTAAAAACATGGAAATAATCCAATAAATGGATAAAAACCAACCTAAGGAAGAAATAATGAGTGGATTAAATCAGAGAGATATCAACAAAAATTTTACCACAATTTAATCTGCCAGTGAAAAATCAAATGGTAAATAACTGACTCGGACAGTATTCCATAGGTGTACGAGAAAGGGTGAAGCACTCGAATCAGTATAATTATTTTATTGATAAATATTAAACGTCTTCTAATCAAAATTAGGTGGTAAAGCAATTTCTAATGTTAAATTGAAAGTCTGCCCTTAACTACTGATGTTACTCTATTTTCTAAGTTGCTTTTTTCTCTTCAACCTTCGAACATCGCTTTACATCAATGGTGACTGTAATATAAAATAAAATAATAATTAATGTAACA
>MU159290.1:236609-256260 GCA_015888305.1 Antheraea pernyi | reverse complement strand
ACTTCGTTCTGGGTGTATAAAAACTGAAATTCTTAAAGAAATGAAACAGGTTATATGAACGATTAAAATTGGATTTAGCTGATTTTGGAATGTAAAGAGTCATATCTACAATGACAAAAAATATGTAGCCAGTCGGAAACCATGAGTGAAATGATTATTTTTACGTATTTATTCTGAATGATGTTTACGCAAGCGTGACGATTATTATTAAGTGATGTAAATATGTTTTACACTGTACGCAATAAGTTAAAGTGTATGTACCTATATATTCATTGTACGTCTTATTCACGATGTAAAATATTATTATAAAAATACATTTTGCTTGTTTTCCAATTGTTTTATTGTTTTTATCCCGGCTTTTAACCGTTCCCGGAGAGTCGGTTATGAATGTTATGTTAAAGAAGTTTCAATATTGACGGACTTAAATACTGTCAGACTTAAATAAACGTATCAAGAGATGACGTTGAAGTCTTTAAGTGTAATTTTTGAAGTGAAACTTCTTTAAAATCGTTGTGATTTCCAACCGGTTGCAACTGAAAAAACGACTGGTAAGAGACACAAATACAAGAATTAGTGAGCCAGAACGTGAGAGTAAATGTCGGTGTGTATGTATATTGCACATTGTTTAATACTTGCTTGTATTTGAGCATTTAACGTGTGTTAGTATATGTGAAAAGTACGTGAGCTAATACTACTGTACACTGTATGCGGCTGCGTATTACAGCTTTTTAGTAAGAAGTCAGCGTGGTGTGTTATTATTTAACAGTGTTTGTGAGTATTTTTATATCTTGTTGTGCTAAATAATAAATTCATTTTTAAACAAATAAACTTTGTAATTATCCTACCCTTGTTATATATATTCATCTCATTCTTTTGTCGATTTACTGAAGTTTCACTTCTATCCTTTTTTCCGGTATGGCGTCTGCGTATGTAGGCAATTTCGTCAATGTAATACAAATAGAATAATTGTGTCGTTGCATTTCAAAATGAGCTAAATCCAATGACGCGATAGGGGACTTTGTTTTATACTATGTAATGATACAAAATTTGAAGATCTTGAAAAATAAGATAAAATATTAGGAATGGGTAAAATTGGATTTCGGTCATTTTGAAATGACCCAATTGCTACTAATTGTTGCATTTCGTTCGGTCAGTGAAAGCGCACGGAGGACCTCTTCCCTCTCCCACTTCCTCCTCTCCTCCCAAACACAGGCTGGCAACGCACTTGCGACTCCCCTGGTGTTACTAGTGCCTATAGACGGCGGTGATCACTTAACATCAGGTGAACCGCCTGTTCATTTGCCATATACAAAAAAACGCATATAAGAATGATAATTATCAAAATATTTCCACACATATTATGTTTAGGCATCTATCTTATCAGTAGTAAACCTACATACTTTGAAACTATTAATATGCCATGTAAAAGAAAAGCGCCATTTGTAAATGCCGAAGTTTATTTTATACGGGCAATAGAAAAAAAAATGAGAATACGAACTCTATATAAGGAGAATAATCTGTTGGTAAGCCGAGGTTACTGTATGTTTGTGTTGTTACATATCAAAATGACCGAAAGCCAATTTAACCGTTATTAATATTTTACGTAATTTTTCAAGATCTTCAAATTTTGTAAATATAAAATATGAAGATCATAAAAAGATATTAAAAACCTTATGAACGGCAAAATTTGAACTTCGTTCGGGGTGTATAAAAACTGGAAATCTATAAATTGAGTATAAAAATTGAGTAGTTCCGGAGTTCATCGTGGACAAACATGACATAAACTATCGTTTGATCAGTCTCACATGATAAATGAGAATGTAGTCTAAGATGGCAATACTAACTACTACTAGATACTTATTAAGCATAACTGCCTATCTTTTATGTATGTTTATTAATTTCATTACTATGTTCATCAACAATATAACATAACTTCAACGCTACAGTAACAATCTTCTTAATATTTAAATATCCAGTGTCATGATGTTTGTCCACGACGAACTCCGAAACTACTCAACCGATCTTCATGAAACGTTGTCATTTATGTACAATTTTGTCCAACTTAAGATATAGAATAATTTATATTTCGATTAATGGCATCTATATTTTTTAATTACAAATTTAATTATTGTCAATGTTGATTATTGTTATTCATTGTAAGTTTCACGAGTCTCGAACAGATGGCGCTTTAACTTAGTTTGTTGACAGAAAACTGTAGGACCGATTGTTATTGATATCTCATAGATGACGCCACGTTTTAATTTAGATTTGTTTTTTCAATAACTGAGCCACAACGCCTGGCCACCCGGCTATTAGGTTATAAATATCCCACGGCAGAACAAAAAGAACACGATAATTATCATAAAACCAGCATACGAAGTACAAAGAAACTCAGAAATCTACGCTCCTGTAATATTTCCAGTATATTATGGTAATACAAGAACTTTCTCAAAACGTTTTAGTTTCCTCAAGATACTTTCCTTCACCGTTAGCTACTTATTTGAGATAAAATATGCTTATTTCTAAAAAGTTATAGTAGTTACGTCTTTAGGTTCGAACTTGCGAACGGCTGATCCGCATTTCCACGGGTCTTCCATACTCAGGGACACACAAACGAATTACCGAGTGTCTTGACAATGTTGCCAAAATACAAATAGAAACGAAACGATATATTTTTACGTTCCAGTAATTCTGGAGATAGGAAAAAAGTTTGTATTAGGACTTTTAGGTGCATTTGGGAGTTAAATTAAAATAACACTAAATAGGAAATTATTAAAACTTGTATTATTTGATACACCTTTAACATTTATTTACACTACATGACACGTCATATTAAAATAAGATTGTACATGAAAAAAAAATGCTTAATTCCATAAATCACAGTGAATTTTTTTCTTATATTAAAAATACCATAATACATACATTTTAAAGTTAATAGCTTATATAACAACCAAATTGAAACTTGTTACACTAAACAAGTATAAATAAACAAATCGATGGAAACTTATTTAGTATCGTCGATAAATTTATATTCTTGGCGGCCAACCACCTTTTTGAAAGCGCAGCGGCTTTTTCGACGTACATATAGCGGCTTTTGGAACGGGAGATATAAAGCGTAGCGGCTTTTTATAGAGAAGTAGAAAGCCAAAAGGCTTTTCGAAGACAGGTACAATGCCAAGAGGCTCTTTATATGAAGGTCGAAGTGAATTATGTTTAGAGACAAAAAGAAAATGAAAGGATTCCAAGTTGCCTTTGAAAAATAAGAACCTGTCGACTTGGTCCTAGAGAGGTGATAGACTTTATAGAATTCTAGACGCTATAGAGTCGGTTAAAGAACCTTTAAGTTTAAACTATCGAACTCTAGTTTTTTTAGGAGTATTATTTATTTATTAATATTAACGTCGTAATATTTTTTTTTTATTTGACCATTACAAATAATGAATGCCTATGTACTTATTTTTGAAATTGTAAATCCGCCATATTTACTACCTTGTTTGAAATTACCTTAACTGTGTTATAAAATATCTGTGTACTTTTGTTTACAATTACTCTCGAAGTAACAAATCGATAAACATGACCTTAATTTGACATCAAACTCACCGGACTACTAAGGCGAGCGCTTAAGGCACTCAGCCGATTTTACTTTGACAACTAGCTCAAGGGTGCGCGGCACACCTCGGCTTTGGCTGTTGCCTGATACATGCAATTCGCGACCTATCTGAGCTAACCTAAGCTAAGCTAAACTATTCATACATATACGAGTTGTTGAAACATATATGTGTACCAAGCATACATACCTCAACAAATCCTATATATATTTCGTATGGGATAATATTCTACACTATTTCAGTTTGATAAGGGAAAAAATAAAACCCGACTCGCACGGACTAAAACCCCATGGGTGCCCGCAACCGCCATGATGGGGGACAAGGGATGACAGAGTATTCCACATGTCGCCCCGACGGCCGGCCCAGAAAGAAGATCCTCAATGACCGTTGGGTGTATTGAAAGTGAAGCCAACCAACTAACAAAGGATAATTTTTCGAAGTTTGAACAAACAAAAGGGTTTATTGTCCGTTTTATTATCGAAAGTTATTAACTTCGGGTCTTCGCTCGCAGGTTTTATCAGCGGTAATTCCTAGATTTATTTAAGTTTTTGTCCATACTTTTGTAATTCTTAGAACAAACTTTACCTAAGGTTCTCTTTGTGGTCTTTTAGTATTTGTTTGATTTATTATTTTATGTGTTAAATGTGACCATGAAGTGTCATATCCTAGAATACTGCGAGTGTCTAACGTTTCACCTGGTATAATTCCATTCACCGACATAAATATAATAATACTATAGTATTTTATTTAAGAACTAATAGAAATTAAATTAAATTTAGGCTTTTGATGTTAATTTCTTTTGGGACGGTTTGAATTGGATTCTATGAATAGAAAATATGTGTAACGAAAAAGAGATAGCTATAAATGTATATGTGTATATATACAGGTTTTAAGCTGTGAGAGAATGAGATAGATTTTTAAAAATTGAAACATACACAAAGAGAGTGAGAGAGAGAAACGTAGAAATCTATAGCACATTATTTTCTGTTAGATCGTACTCAATATCGCGCACTTGTACAAATGATTCTTTGTATCATTAACACTGTTACTGTATATTTTTTTTTTTTTTTGTACTGCAATAGTACAATCCAAAAACAATGGCGACCAACGAGTATATACTGTCCATCGCCGGTCGCCGCTGTCATGCCGGCCTGCGAAAAGCTGGATACGCACAGACTGATCCCGAAACGCGACCCGTAAAAGCGAATCACTATGACGGGCTTTTTCGCCATATACATGGTGGTTGCGCCCCAGTCGGGCTGTAGAACCCTACCACCCCGCTATCGCCATTGCCTCGTTTGTTCTTCAGCAGGGTGCACCACGCGCAGGTGAGGTTGGCTTGGATGTCTCAATTCTTAGATGTTATTTGACACCCCTTACACCCCAAAATTATATCCTTACACCCCATATTACAAAATAATGCCCAAACCTAACGTTTACCACCTCCATAGTGTATTCATCTCATTCACCTAAAATTAATCAGAATACTATTATAAGTTTCACTTCTATCGTGAGTGAACTACACACAATTTTTTTTTATTCATTGTATCACGACAAAAAAACAATACTACATAATAATAATAAGGAAAAAAAATAGACATTGAGATTCAAGTGCTTTATAAGTCAAGCGTCTACACTGATGTTTTTTAAAGTAGAACTGCATATTGCTTCGAACCTAAAGATAAACACAGCACAATCCAAAAACAACGACGACCACGTGAAAAGATAGAGTCACTGTGGCCGGGTTAAGGAAAATTAAATTTAATGTTAGTATGAAAAAAATATCAACCATTTAAGGCATTTACCGACCATTTAGCTGCCAATCTGTTACAAAAGTTGATGGATAGGTGGCGTTAAAATAAATTTGATCGTGATACTCCAAGACGCTCAACTGTTGAATATACTATGACTAAATACGAAAAGCGACAAATCAAAAGTCATTGCGACGAGTGTAAAAAGAAATATACAGATAGCATGAGAAAAAAAAGCAAACACGCAAAAACGTGTGTAATTGACGATCTAATACAAATAATGAGGGATAGATGTCGTTAAAAATCAGTTCGAATGTATTTAGCGCCTCATTTTCTTGAGTACGGTATATAAGATGGCGGAGTGAATTAATACCAAGCGTTGATATATAGATGGGGTTAAAACAAATATGCTTCTTTTTGGATTCAAAACACAATATCGTGTATACCAATTGGGACGAGGATCGCGATGAAAAAATACCAAAATTCTATGTGTAGCTGACAATTTAGGTACGAGGAGTTAGCTATAGATGGCGTTAAAAAGAAATTCGATTGTGTTTAATATCTTTCCTCAGATAAGACGGCTGACTGGAGTTTTAGTGGATTTTATATTTTATTCACAATCTTGCCTTATTTTACTCTTTATTTCGTTATATTGGTGGTGTGTTTCACATAATATTCACATACTAACACATAATAGTTCAGTTATTATGCACAAGAGAAGTGTACGAGAAATAATATCACGAATCATGAATTCTGAGATAAAAACTCTCTAGAAAGTTCTAACTATCCACCATCTAGTTGTTAGAATATTGAAATGATCACAACACATTTTTATACATACACTCAAGACACAAGACAAAATTATTACCTACTCGACAATGGCAGTATGAAATAGAACATACGTTGCCAAAATGACGGCTGACTGAATTAATATCAAAGTTTGATAAATAAATGGGGTTAAAACAAATTCGCTTCTTTTTGGATTCAAAACATACCGTCGTGTATACCGATCGGGACGAGAACAGCGAGGAATATGGCAAAGTTCCTGAGGACCAGTTTCCAATCCTCGGGCACCGCATGTGGCGCCACCACACACGTCAGCTTATGTATCTCATGAGCCGCACACACGAATATATATGACGTCACCATCAGGTTGAGAACCGGAGCACCAGGAATCAGCACCAGCACCCCATGAGTGTCAGCAGCCAGCCATATGTGCGAATGGCTTGCGAACAACTCCAAAGTGATCGTACCGAACCAAGCAAACATGGTTGAATGTCTCATCCGGAGTAGTCCGGAGACGTTCCTCAGGATTATGTAGCTGAGGATGGGGAGGAAGGTGACGTAGCTGTGTATCTCGTTGCAGTCGAACACGTTGGAGCAGAGGGCTGTGAATGTAACATAGGTGCCAAGGCCGATGAGGGCCAGGAGAGCTGCTGTGAGGGAGAGACCCGGAGTGAAGAGATTGGAGTGGCTGGTGTCGTCTATGATGTGGTAACGCTGGCTGAGGAGGTACGCGACAGCGAATATTATACCATATGCCACTGAATACCTAAAAAATAAAACACCACTTTACTAGAAGTGTTCGAATAATGCTCGAATCGAATAGGATAATAACATTCGATTCGAATTCCGAATGCAAAGCAATTACTATTAAAAAAATAATATTTTTATACTCATGAAAAAACTGTAATATATTATTTTGTTCATAAAAACTTAAATAAATTTATAAGATAATCAGTGATTTTTCTTACTTAATAAAAATTGTCAAATCAGTTTAACTACAATTCCTTTGACTAACAGACGAATCTATTGAACTAATTTTGTATATAAATAATCATTTACTATTTGATAAAGATCTAATTAGTTAAAATCTATAAATATCTAATTAGTTAAAAAATATATTAAAATAGTTTGAATTATTCACATAATTGAAATTATTTGAATAATCTGAATAGTTGGAATTATTTGAATAGTTCGAATTATTAAATTCGAATTTCGAATCGAATTATTCGGTTCGATTCGCTATCAAATAATTCGTTATAATAATTTGATTATTCACACTCACGTCCCGTGCCAAGTCATTTTTACCTGACATTCAGGCCATTTGTTTTTTTTTTTTACAAGAAATAGATGTATTACCAAACATTTTTTCAAACTGTCTTATTCCATTCACCTGACGAGCATTCACAGCTTCACCGGACTACGTCACGTATTATCATACAATATTACGTTACAACATTATACATAACATGACATAAGTAATTCTTACGTTTACAATAGTTATCAAATCGTGTACCACCGGTGGTAATCGTGGCCTCACATCAAGTGTGACGTGTACCACCGGTGGTACACGTGGCTCGGAACGTGTTAACTTTTTCTTGTTCGCTGTCATTGATTTTGATGATGATTTTGATTGAATTTTTTAGCATAGCAAAAATGTATGTACAGTTCATAAATCAAAAATCTTTGTATAGAAAATAAACTTTCTATTCTTAATAATCACATATATTGTAGGAAATTGTTTTATATCAGGTTAGAGAATACAGACTTAAAAATTATACACACAATCCATCTGAAATTAAATTAAAGCGAAGCAATAAGGCCAAGAGACCCCTTCGTGTATTGTTACCTAGTATCTTATATAAGATAATTCAAATTACATAAACAAAAACAAATTGCATCTTATTACCCGCTTCCATTACTAAGAAATAGCGTTACTAACTCAATAAATAATTGATTACTGGTAACACTTGAAAGTTAAATTCTGTAACTAGTATTGAAGTGCCGTTTCAAATGTAATTATTTATGATCATTTAATTATTTTTACATTTTTTGTAAACACTTTTGAAACACTGTTTTTTATAAACAGTTTTTAGGGTTAGCTTAAAGGACTGACATCAAGTGCTTTCTTTTTTTAAAACTCGTTTTAGAGTATTTGTTCATAATCTCATGTAAAGTTTAATGGAGATTTAGGATCTGAGATAATAAATACACTAATCTTAGGGTCCATGGTTCTCAAGTACATCTGCTGAAACACGTCCTAGAGGTGGGCTAGAGTTGACTAAGAAAGCCACCAAAAAAATGAAATTTAGAACTCACCGATCCTGTTTCCACTGTAGCCACCATTGATGTATATCGTCATCGGAATTGACGAATAAAGCTTTCCAAGGCCTAGTGACAAAAATCTAGCGTTACTAACTCAATAAATAATTGATTACTGGTAACACTTGAAAGTTAAATTCTGTAACTAGTATTGAAGTGCCGTTTCAAATGTAATTATTTATGATCATTTAATTATTTTTACATTTTTTGTAAACACTTTTGAAACACTGTTTTTTATAAACAGTTTTTAGGGTTAGCTTAAAGGACTGACATCAAGTGCTTTCTTTTTTTATAACTCGTTTTAGAGCATTTGTTCATAATCTCATCTAAAGTTTAATGGAGATTTAGGATCTGAGATAATACATACACTAATCTTAGGGTCCATGGTTCTCAAGTGCTTCTGCTGAAACACGTCCTAAAGGTGGGCTAGAGTTGACCAAGAAAGCTACCAAAAAAAAATGAAATTTAAAACTTACCGATCCTGTTTCCACTGTAGCCACCATTGATGTATATCGTCATCGGAATTGACGAATAAAGCTTTCCAAGGCCTAGTGACAAAAATCTTCTGGAAGAACACCTCGCTCATGTAAAGAACTGTCACTATGGAGAACAGCCCGAGCACTTTCACGGCGATGTATAGGTACTGGTAGGGTTTTGACTCCACAGTATGAGTTGAAGACGGGCTGATGTGTGGCGGTAGAGCAAATATCGCGAACATCTGCCATCGATTATAGAAAAACATCGATTCTTTATCGATTACAAGCAAAATTTATTTTATTATTCGATTTTACAGCATCGATATTTAATCGATAATCAACATAAATACAGATTATTTTATTGATACGGGACAGAATAGGGTTTTTTATCGATAACCATAAATGTTATATTGTGTTAACATTATATCTTTATTATTACTTGTATTTCTTTTCAATTGTTTTTTTTTTCTAAGTGATAAAAACTGTTTACAAGTTTGTTTATTGTACATTTGTACAACAGATGTAAGAAGAGTGAAGTATGATAAATAGATACATTAACAAACATTTTCACTTGTCGATAGTATGAAGAAAACTATTTCCATAATATTTTTATTGATAACACTATACCTCGTCAATAAATACAAAAAAAAACAAAGAAAATCAGTTGACAAATTTTCATGTGCCTCACAACATCTCATATAACTACATATATTCTAAGATCAAATCTCATACAACAAATCAGCAAGACTCACCAAAGTGTACCAGAAGGAGACGAGCGGTATGAAACTGTAGAACTGATAGGGCCTGTTCATCGTCAGGCAGAGCACAACCGTCAGGAAGTTCATCTTGAATATCACCCTGAAGTAACGGACAAGGCCGGTGTCTCCAGTCTTCCAGGTGTAGTAGAAGTGCCCGTAGCCGGTAAGAAAAAGGTAAGCAGAGACGAGTGCCCGAACTAGCATGTATATGGGGAGCACTTTACTGGCACCGGTCACTTGGTAGACAAGTATCACGAGCTGCATCCAACCTTTCCACTCGTCCGTCTGCTCACGATGGAGGACCCTGGATCGTGTTAACATTTCATTAAAATTTTAATGATTTAAAACAAAAATGGTAACAAGATAAACGGAGAGATGTAACTGTAAGTGAATTTTTGCTACTGAAAAACGTGGACGGATACTTTGAACAGATTTTCATATTGGGTGTGGTAGTCAATCAGATGAAAATCAAATTTAATAAGATTAAATTATAATATTAAAAATTAAAAATAAATACACATACAATTTATCTCTACTGTAATGGCATTAAATATTTTTGTCATTCTTGTATCACAAGTGATAAACCACGGTCAGTCACATTTCATATGTTGTGATAAGTGATAAATAAACTGGAATTACAATAATTTCTCAGGCGGATTACACGTGATATATGATTTATGTTATCACTTGTTATATGAACCAGTTATATACGACATATTCTACGGGTACAAATAAATATACGAGTTTATAACTTACCTACTGGATCTCGAATCGTCGGTGAAAAACAAGCCGAGAGCAAACACGTAACCGACGGGCAACCAGAAGCTCCATTCGGAGTAATACTTATTCTCCTTCATGAAGAAGTTGGTTCTATCGCACAGGTAGAAGTACGACATGATCATGCCGAGCTTCGCGAGCGCCACCAGCGGAGAGGGGTTGGCTGGTGGATGAGCCTTCTGGTTGAGAAGTGCGTAGCCTCCCACTCGCTGCTGGATGGTTTGGGACCATCGCCAGATCCAACGCACGGCGGCAACGACTGCACTACAAACAATTACACTTTCTTACTTCTTCTTATTACAATATTCTTCTTACCTTACCTAATTACAAATCAATTACTAAATCTATGTTAAGCACATTGTTCTTTGGTAGGAAAATGCTAGAAATGTATAATATGGCAAATATAACACGAAATGTATTGAGTTTTTATTATACAAATTTTAGTGCAGACATGGAATATAATCTATTAAATTGCCTTATAAGAGACAAGTTGTTTTAGAAAGCAGCCTACAGAAAAGAGGCACCGTTTTAGAAGGCAACAATAGCATTAGCAAAGTCGTTAGTAATAAAAAAACATATTTAGTCCGAGAGTGCATGTTTAGTCCTAAATGTTTACATAAAAATGATTCTACTAAGGGAAGCTTTAAAAAAAAGGTCTTTTGTATTGTTTAAATTAACCAATACGCCTATTTTACCAATAATGCTAATTTTATCCATCATACCAATTTTGCTAATAATATAAAATTTACCAATTATGCTAATTTTTTACCCATTATGCTAATTTTACCCATTATGTTAATTCTGGTAATAATGCCAATTTTACTCATAATCTTCAGTCAAGAGAGTTAACTATCAAAATAAAGAAGAAAAGAGAGACAGTTTGAACTCACCAGAGCAAGAAGATTGCAAAGGTGAGCAGCTGTAGTTGAGTGTGAGTCTCGGGCTGCGCGCAACACGAGCCATCGTTGAAATTCATATGGTCATTGCAGAACATGTTCAGTAGTATCTGAGCACACAGCCTTTTCGAAGCACCCCCCGAGCCCCAAACCCGACATGCACTGTGATGCACGATCTATATTCACATTAATGTAATAAATGCGAAATTAAATATGTCTGCCCATTTGTTTATTACTATTATTTTCTTTATTTCCTTTACGAGCCATCGTTGAAATTCATATGGTCATTGCAGAACATGTTCAGTAGTATCTGAGCACACAGCCTTTTCGAAGCACCCCCCGAGCCCCAAACCCGACATGCACTGTGATGCACGATCTATATTCACATTAATGTAATAAATGCGAAATTCAATATGTCTGCCTGTTTGTTTATTACTATTTTTTCTTTATTTCCTTTAGGAACTTTTATCATTTTAGATATATGAGTTCCATTATACCTACCTCCAATATTATACTAAATTACAATTAAAAATCATAAAACTAAAATAAACAAGAAAGTAATTAAAAAAGGAACTTAAAGGAGTTATAGAACATTGTGGGAGAATCCAAATTTATATGTCGCATCCCAATTACCCCACAGTCCCGAGTACCATAATGATTTAAGCTTCATATAAACGAATGTAGACCTTATGATGCACTGGTTAGAGACAGTTTTATAGACATAGCATTTTGAGATATAAATCTTAGTTCGGATCCCAAAGTTCAATTGGGAGTCAACCCTCTCACTATAATCTATCGAGCAATGATATACAATAGTATGTCTACAATTTTTATCAAATATCTAAATTTACCGGATAGATTTTACTACAGTTACAGTAGTTAATCTCTGAATTGAACTCAGTGAAATTTGGCCTACAGATAATTTACGACCTGATCGGCTACTTTTTAAATCCCAGATATTTATTATAATATACTCTTATATATTTCCACTTTCACATAATAACACTAATTGGATAATTAATATGAAAAATACGCCGGTGAATTCATAGAAAAAAGTAATATTATAAAGTGCAAAAGATTGTTTAAATTTTTTTTATTTGTTTTTTTGAATGTACTAACGAAAGTAAAAGTTTTTGCATTTCATATATTATTTATTGAGAAAATTGATATGTTATTTGAATCTATGAATTCTATGAACCTTCAGAGTATAGTAATTATATCAGAAATCAGTGAAGATATGGGTCTTGTGAGAATTTACATGTGTATAAAAGATGTGAATACTGAAGTAAACAAAGGATAGTGGGAGAAAACATTTTATGCTGACCCTACTTAGATAACACTAGGTGATACTCTCGTTTTCTTCCGTATCGTTTATTATCGTTTCAATATATTTGAACATACAAAAGGAAAAAACCTAAGCACCACACCGTTCACCCGAAATTTCCATGGCAAAATAATACACAACCCCAAACATGTAATATGTAAAAATTGTGTACTCCTAAAAGATTAATGAATACATATATAACACGTTCTGTACCCCATGTGCCACTAGTGGTACACGTTTAATCTTTAGGCCACATGTACCACCAGTGGCACACAATTTGATAACAATGGAAAACGAAAGAATTACTTATGTTATGTATGATGTTGTAACGTAGTACTGTATGATAATACGTGTTGTAGTTAAAATTTTAAAAAAAAATTTATATCTATTTTTGACAAAATATCATATGGTCTGAAGGACATGTCAGGAAAAGATGGCTTGGCAGGGAACGTGTTATTGACCATATTGTCATCATTTTTTAGTGTCTACAGTAAAAAACATGTGTTATGTCAGACTATAACACTTCTCAATCATTGTATTTTTTATATAGATAGACAGGTCTAAGAAAAGGTTGATTAAAGAAAGCACTGACCTCAACAGCAGCACGGTTGTAAGCATCAACGTTCGCATTACTGACACCTTTCTCACTGGAACTGTCCGGGTCCACAGGAGCTATCAGCTTCCATAGGACCTGCGTGTTCCTCGCTACTAACGAGTCTATCGGCTGGACCAGACGTGTCAAGTTGCGTTTGTACTCCTCCAACACGACATCAGTAGTGTTACGGGTCTTCATGAGCTGATAACCGCTGGACGCAACTATCACAGACGGTGGCTGATCAGCTCGCTGCCTGTGACCATTATTTTCTTGAACTTAAAGCGCTTTTTAAAATGATCCTAGCCTTTGGCGAAGGAAAACATCGCATGTAATATGAGCTTTATCTAAGCCCACTTACTGGTTGTTACCACCCTCATATTGAAAATCTATCACCAAGCACCTATACGTGTATTCTGGAAACTAAAAGACAGTTCACCTTTAGGCTTAGCGTACTTACCACCTTAGACCACATTATCACCTAAGATCAGATGTGATTTTGGTCAAACTCCAAAACGTATCATTATATATTATACTAGCGGGCCCGGCAGACGTTGTCTCGCCCTGATTATGAAAAAATCCTTGACAAATTATATACTAAAACGTTCCTCATTAATCATTTTATTCACCGGTGAAAACCGCATGAAAATCCGTTCGGTAGTTTTTGCGTGTATCGCGAACAGACAGACAAACTGACGCGATAGGGGACTTTGTTTTATACTATGTAATGAAAACAAAGCTCTCTGTCACGTCTGTCTGTCTGTTCGCGGTATACTTCATAACTACTAAACGGACTTTCATGCGGTTTTCACCAGTAGATAAAATGATTCGGGAGGGTGACGTATCCATAAGGGATTTCTCCACGTTAAAAAAAATTAAATAGGTCGCGAATTGCATATATCAGGCAACAGCCAAAGCCGAGGTGTGCCGCGCACCCTTGAGCTAGTTGTCAAAATAAAATAGTCAGGTGAAACTGTTAAGACCTTGCTTGGTCAATAGATTCGAAACAAAAACTTTACAACAGAATGTAGCATGTTTAAAAAAGGGTGACTAGAGTGTCTAAAATTTCTCTGTACCTCAGGACAATTCTCAGATGTATTACCCGGAATATAATATGCAAATAGAAGAGAGAACACACTCACCAAGTTCGAAACTGATCGACCATAGTCTTCGAGACATCATCGCTCCATATGAAGGTGACAGATAACTTGAGTTTAGTATCAACATATGTGTAGTTGGGTTGGTGAAGATTTATTGTGGAATATGAAGAGTCCATATCTACACCAGTTTTTAGTAAACCTGTAAAACGTTACAAGGAAATTGATGACTAAACATAAAAAGAGAATAACTGACTGATTGATAGACAAGAGTTTAAGAGTTGTAGAGCCATGCTGAAGCTATTGGTTGATATATTGGTTTCAGCATGAATGGGTCGGCTCGTCTGGGGTAGTACCACCTTCTCACAGAAAACCGACGTGAAGTAACAGTGCTTGCATTGTTACGTTTCGTTCGGTCAGTAATAGCGCCAGAGGCCCACCTCCCTTCCCCTCTTCTCTCCCCCGTCACTCCCTTTCCCCCAAACACAAGCTGGCAACGCACTTTCGACTCCCCTGGTGTTAGTGTTTATAGACGGTGGTAATCACTTAACATCAAGTGACCCACAAGTACGTTTGCCAGATATGACATTAAAAAAAACAAATAAAGGGAAAATTTGTATGCAGGTTTCTTTTACGTTGTAGATGAGCACAAAGAAAGGATTTATTTAAATTAAATCCCTAACAGTTGTAAATGATTGTTGCTGTTGTATAATTTATTATTTGGTATACAGTTGCTATCTATAACTGTGACAACATGATATAAATCACTACATATTATACAGTCCCTGGCCATATATTTGACGCACCATAAGATCTTATATAAAACGTTAATTATCAGGTGATACTGTACAGATGTATTGTTCCGCCCGAACCAAGGCCTCAAACGATTCCACTGCCTTCAAATTCCGGATCGTGCCGAGGCTAATTCTTTTACGGAAAAGAAAAAAAAACAATGGTGCGTCTAATAATGTGGCCAGGGACTGTATATCTGTCTATCTGTTTGCGAAAAACTCAAAAACTACTGAACGGATTTTATGTGGCTTTCACCAGTAGATAAAGTGTTTAATGAGAAAGGGTTAGGTATATAATTTTTTTTATTATCAGTGTGGGACATCGTCCGCCAGACCGGCTAGTATTATATATTTTGATTCTATCACCTACTGCCTACTACATATTGATAGCTGATAATAGCAGTACCAGCTAAACATTACATTATTATATATTTTAATAAGGATCACCTCTACTTCATGCCAAGGCTGTCCAAAACCATAACCGTATTATTACAAAAAAGTTAAATACGTATTAAATACTTGGTTTAAAAAAGTTTCCTAATAAATGTAGCGCGCTCGCCCGAGGCAAGTTCGCGTTATCCTTTTTCACAAGTCCAACCTAACGTAACTAAAGCGAGACAAAAGAGCAAGATGGCGAACATTCAGCGACTGCGGTGCATTTAATATGAGACCTTTTTAAAGCCAGGGCTCAATACGTATTTAACTTTTTCGTAATAACACCGTAAAGGTTTAAGCTCTATACAAACAAATGCTCTGATACATACAATGATGCGCTGATCAACAGACTGTTAGCATAAGTTTTAAAAAAACACCATATTTTTTACAAAATTTCTTAAACATGGACAATAACAAATTATATAATTTACAATTACAATTGTAAACATGATCCGTCACTTCGAGATCTGGTACTTAAAGCATAAGACGAAGGGATAAGATGTACATAAGGAGCTTGTATGTTTGATTACGATTAGGTCCTGGATAAAAACTCACTTATAAAGTGTCCATAAAGCTGCTCCAATTGAGAGTCACCTATAAATGCGAAACTGTTGTACTTTCCCCAGAAGGCGAGGTATCGGAGACATCTTCTTGCATCACTGTCAATAATAAAAACTGAAGTTTTGAAGAATTAAGAACTACAAATTGTTTTTTACTAGAAGGAGAATTAAATAATTATTATCTGGTATTTATAAAATGAAATATTTCATTTTGAACATATATAAAAGAAAGTATTACATGTACAAATATCAATATTTTCTCAAATTTTGTCATATAATATTAGCCTTATGCCTGATAAAAGATTGTCTTAAATTAATGGTGGCAGCGCTGATGGAGATATATAATTTTGTAATACTGGAAAAATTCCATAACTGTAACTGCCACCCAAGATTAGAAGTGCAAATAAACACTGCAGGACAACAGGCACCTTAAATACAAAACAAGTATAACAGTATATTGCAAAATAAAATGTTAAAATTATAATTACGTTTTCGAGTATTTATGCATCATACATCCATATGGTTGCCATTCATGGTCACCTTTATATCTTCCTGAAGACAACAGCCATGTGCATGAGTCTGGACCTAGGAGAGAATAAGAATTATTGAACTATAACTTACCTATTAATGTCTCTAATTATATCATATAAATTTACTATACTATTTTTTTTTTAATGTCAAACGAACACCTGATGTTAAGTGATCACCACCGTCCATAGACAATAGCAACACCAGGGGAGTCGTAAGTGCATTGACAGCCTTTGTATGGGGGAGGAATAGGGAAAGGAGAAAGGGGAAGGGAAAGGGGGGAAAGGAGTTGGGCTTCCAGCGCTCTCACTGACCGAATGAAATACAACAATGCAAGCACTGTTACTTCACGTCGGTGTTCTGTGAGAGGGTGGTACTACCCCGAGCGAGGCTACCCATTCATGCTGAAACTAGTAATAGCTACAGCTTGGCTCTACCACCTTCACACTAGCACCTATACACTACTATATGCCTTATTAGGGCCTAAACTGAATAAAGTAATTTTGATTTGATTTGACTATATTCATCATCATCAGCCTGTATGAGACCTACTGCAGAACCATGGGCCTCTTCCCACACTAGCCCACAACATAATGGCCATTTCAAACTCAGAGAAATCCACAGTTTTATGTTTTCCCACATACTATTATGATACTACGAGAACATTTTTCAGGTTGTGGTTTCTCACAATGTTTTCCTTAACCATCAGCTGATAGTGTTAACAACTGAAATTAGTAAACATATGAAAGTACCCAAAAAATTTTAGTAGATATCAGGGTTCGAACAGTGGACATGACTTATTACTTACACCATCACAAATATTTAGACAAGACTTCTTAAGATATATAATTTGAATTCATATATGTATGAATAGTTAGCTTAGCTTAGTTCAGATAGGTCGCAAATGGCATGTATCAGGCAATAGCCCAAGCCGAGGTGTGCCGTGCACCCTTGAGCTAGTTGTCAAATAAAATCGGCTGAGTGCCATAAGCGCTCGCCTTAGTAGTCCGGTGAAGCTGTTAAGTCCTTGCTAGGTCAATAGCATAGTCAGTTCGAAAAAAAATAATTTATATATAATTTGAATGTGCATTACTCTGATGTACTTCATTTATTACCCAAACAGTAGGAAAAATATTCTTATGACTTTACAGTAAATCAATTTTTATTTACTCTCTTAAGCATGTCTTGTATGAATAAACTTTCCCAAAAACTATCTCTTAAAAACCATATTAATTGTAGAAAACAGTAAAGTATATTCTGGTTTACCAAAATCAGGAACAAAACAGACAAAAACGTATAATATTTATTGATGAATTGTGAGAAAATGGAATATATATTTGACGTGTCTCTACAGCCATTTGTACTATCTATTTATAAAATACGAGGCATAAATCTTAGAAAATATTACATGGCCATTCAAAAATATATATAGTATTATGAACATTTATAATTAATTCGTTTATAGAGTATCTATTTTTTTTACTAAGTTACCTATAACATAATACATTATAAATAGTTACTTACCGTATCGTAAGTGTAGAATACCATGATATCCTATAAAACCTATAACTAGAAAGAAAGCTAGTAATTTTGCATTTTCCACATTTAGCTGCTCTATAAACCATTCGGCCGTAGATTTTTTGCTATGAGAAACCATGGCTATTATCGAATAATATCACTATTTAAATTATATACATCTTCTGGACAATATATAATTATTGTTCTTGTTATATTACTGCCTACTCTGTAGTATTACAGTAAATAATATATTACACATAATACTTTACAATCCGACCACACAGGTTTATACACATATTATCATACATATTTGTGTACCTGCCTCTGTATACATACTATACGGATAATACTCTTTGATACATACCATAGACTAATTGTTACATTATCTCTGCTGACAGAAGATAATAATATGAATATCGCTACAGATAAAATATATCATTTATGTGTGACGAAGCGTGGTGGGGGTAAACACTGTGTCGGGTAGAGTGTTGAAAACACCAGTTCTCGTACGATCAACGAAGTTGAGTAACGTCGAGCGTTGTCAATACCTTGATGGGTGACCGCCTGGGAATATTGCGTCACGTTGGCTCTTTGTTGTATTTTTTTTATTACAATGTTTCCCTGTAATACAAAAGTTTCACTTCTGTAGTATGTATTTACGATACACCCTGATTTTATTAAATTAATTCTGGAATGGTAAATTGGTATGAAAATTTTAAAATTGAATACGACGTGTATAAATAAAGTTAATTAATATATTAATCACTACATCAATTTAGAGCAGTTTTATTTCCGATATATATATATCAATGATCTGCCAATAATGGCTGCCTTGAGCAGTTACCTCACCCGCCCACAAGGGTAGGTTGAGAAGACTCCGACAAATAATGGCTGACAACTGTGCTTCTGTGACTGTGCTGATGTACACTTATAGGTTTAGACGATACTTCACTTATATTCAAATTGAAAAGGGTAGATTCAGAGGTACCTAACCTAAATATTATTTTAAATAAAATTGGTTTGCATTAAATAATTTATTGATAAATGCAGATAAATCAAAACACATAATTTACCTTGCCTAATGTTCCACAGGTTGATGGAAGAATTAAGGTTGAAGGAAATTTAGTAGGCTAAGTTGACAATACTGGTTTCGTGTATTATGTGTGATTTTAAATTATAATGGGTCCTTAGATTAAAACAACGTTGAGAAGTTCTGCTGCAGTCACAATTCCCAACATTCTCCATCTAACAGATATTGGCACTGTTAGATTTATCTACATCACTTACTTCTATAGCTTAATGTCTCATGGTACTTTGCTGTGGGGAACAAGCAGCTAAGGTAGACACCAAAAGCACTTCTTAAAAATGAAACTACAGGTCTATTCTAGATATATAAATATACATTTAATCATTGTCTATTATTTCTTAAAATTTC
>MU159290.1:200307-236556 GCA_015888305.1 Antheraea pernyi | reverse complement strand
TCATTTGTTTATTGATTAGTGTTACATTTTCATCGCATTTCAATCTTTTTTGTCATCATGGATACGTTAAAAATTCGAGTAATTATGGAATATGAGTACCGTCGTGGCAGCAACGCGGCACAAGCGGCACGCAACATCAACGACGGTTACTGAGCATTTCTAAATTGTTGATCAGTTCCATTGAATATAAAGTAAAGCAAGTCCAATATTGGACATCCACAATGCAACAGTTGGTAATCAACTGATAACACCTGGGTCGGTACACCATTCTGAAATAAAAGTAAAATACAATTAAATTTGAATAATTGTGTCCTCCTTATGCAAGAAGCTTTTGTTAAATGTATTCTGAAGTCAATAATTATTTTGCAACAAAATAGCAATATATTTTCTTTAGGAAAACCATGAAACCTTTTTTCTACAACTTGTTTTGCAGAATTTTGGTTTGATTTACTTTTTGAATGAAAATAGGATAAGGACATAAAAGATAATAATCAAATACACAACCTATCTATTGGTATACATCTCTATCACTTATCACACAATGATATTTGAGCAGTATTTTATACAATTTACGGCATAGATAGGTATCTTGGGACATATCAAAATGATAATATGAAGCAATGACAACATAGTAACAGCTCTTTGGACATTGTATTCATAACAATAGGCTTATATAAAGCAAGTAGGCTGAGCTTTTTGTAAAAGAAAACATCATAGGTTGTCAAGGTCAAGCCTTAGGTTGTTGCTAAGATATTTCCTAATACCTGAGTAACTACCACTGGAGTTTCTGGCAGGATCTAAGTCTATCTTCTAGTGGCTTCTATATTTTACTCATAATTTTGTGTTATTTAGCCCTATATTTTCTAATATTGGTGGCATTTTACATAATATATTTCAAAAGTTTGGTTATTATGCACAAGTGGATGGAAAATAATACTACAAAGTATAAATTCTGGGGTACCACAAAAACTACCTGAAAAGTTAATAATAATAAAACCCTTTATTGCACACATTGAAAATATACAAAATTAGTAATCAGTATTACAATATGAGTACAGTTAGGCGGCCTAATAGCTTAGAATGATCTCTTCCAGGCAAACCTAAGCAATCGCAATTTCCACAAGATACTTGTAATGGTACAACCTACTTGACAATGGCAGTAGTAATCTAGAACATTTGGTTACCAAACATAAAATAAAGTAGAACTACCACCCTCAAGTTGACTATTTATCACCTAATAGGAATAGGTGTATTCTGGTGACGACCAGATCTATATGGATATTTCTCACTATCTTTAGTCTCTACATAAGATTAAATGAGATTTTGCTCTAAGTTTCTATACAAAACACTAGACTCTGCCCGCAACTTCTTGCTCATGGAGTAGTTACTTTGGGGTAACGCTAACATACAGCAGAAGCTCTCAAGAGGAAAAATCCCCAACTTTGAAATATTCTTCATTGGTGCTCTGCTTCTATTGGTCTTACTGTGATGATATATAGCCTATAACTTTCCTCAATAAATGACCTATCTAACATTCAAAGAATTTTTCAAATCTGACCAGTAGTTCCTGAGATTACCCCTCTACAATGCCGCAACGTTAACAACTCACAAACTTTACCTCTTTATAATATTAGTATAGATAAAAAATGATTATTAGAATAATCAATAATTATATTATATTTACTTACCTTTTCAAATGCCATAATATTCCCATGTTTATAATCCCCATGACAAAGTGTTTGAATAGATGATGTGTCCATCATATATTCAGGATATTTATACGTTATCTGCTTAATTTTTTCACCATATTTATTAATAAGGTCTTGATCTAAATAAGCCATAGAAGATTCCATAATATTATTCACATAATCTGACCAATCCTTTCCAAAATTAAAGGGCTGTTGCAATACTTTTATTTTACTTTCAAAATATTCAGGTCGTTTCTCCTTTAAGACTATAGATATACCATGAAACCTTGCTAAATGTTCGATTGATAATTCTGCATATTTCAGTCCAACAACATCCATTCTATTATATGTTTTGTACCCCTTCTTACTAATATTTTCAAGTATTACTGCTTCTGGATTACAAGCTTCGAAAGATTTACCCATTTGAAATCTTTTTTCATTCGGTACATTGTATTCATTCTGTAAATCATTGAAGACCTTTGATACTTCCTTATAAGCAAATGATTCTCTTTTATAGACATCAAAAACTGAATATATTTTCATTCGACTGGCAGTTGGTACTATTACTTTAAGAAATACATTTGTTTCTTTTTCATTAACAGCTGTGTTTCCATTAATGTCTACTTCAAACAAGATTCCCATGTATCCTCCACCATTTGGAGATATTCTTCGTATATTTATTTTATATGAAATATACCCTTCCTCATGTATTATACACTTTATATACTCGTCTAACTTTGCAAGTAAGCTATCTTCTGACATTTTGCCACAAAAACTTATGGAATTAAAGAACTAGGTTATTCTTGTAAAACCAGAGTACACACAGAAAGTTATTTGAAACGAGTTTATATATCTTTTGTAACGAATAAGATAATCTTTTATCAATGGAAGATAATAAATTTGCATTCTATTTCACAATAACTTTTATAAACACAGATGTATTATAGTGGTGTAATAATACCATAGACCACAGAGTACGTTATAAAATAGAGGTCGCACTCGTTCTTTCCAATCAGCGCCTCTATAATACTACTTTCGAACTAATATCTGTTGATTATAAATGTACATTTATAGCTATGTATGTACAGCGGTACTGCGTAAATCGTATACAAGTTTTTGATCATTTTTATTTGCAATGAATATATTCATCGTAAGGCAAATCTAAATCCAAGTATTTATATGCAGGAGTCAATGTTTATAAGTAGATCAGGAGATAGATAAAATTGCTTGTAGGAGGCAAAAAAAATTAAGGGAGCACACTCTCGTAACAGATACGTAAACAAAGAGAATGAAAATAAATATTTGAAAGTTGTCAGTTTGAAATGTCAAAATTAATTATCGTCCACCATATTTTGTTATCAAAATTGCCAAAAAAAAAAATATAACAGTGCCATCTAGTAAGTTGATTGATAACCAAAACTAGACGAGCCTTTTCCAGACAAATCCGATTATGAGGAGTGAAATAGCCTGCCATAGACTACTGAGGATACGATGTATAAGAAATTCTTATACATATAAACTTATTCTTATTAATACCAGGGTTATCACAAATCTCACTTTGTATAATGAATCACTTTGTATAAGACGTGTATCCGTCCCGTGATGACATATAGCAGTCCCGTTTTTGCGCATATGTCGAAAGATAATTTTCATAAGTTGCAGGTTCTTCAAAACCGCGTTTTACGTAAAGTGACCGGTGCCCCGTGGTACGTCCGGAGAGTTGATCTACATAGGGACCTAGAGATGCCTTCTATCTGGGCGTACGTAAAATCACTTACGATTAGTTATTTTGAAAAAGCCGCGAATCATCCCAGTCCGTTAGTGGTATCCGCCGCAAAATACGAACCCGTACCAAACGCTGCGCGTTGTAAAAGACGTCCGCGACATGTTTTTACTGACCCTCCCGATGAAATAACGGCAGTGAACGATCAGTACCAGCCTGTCTCTCCAAACAGAGCGTGCTCACGCCCACGCCCGCGTAACCACAGATCACGCCGCCGTGGTCTGGGGGTAAATTTCGCTCCCACACACCAGACTAGGCCCCCCTCGGCAGCAGCTCAAGCCTAGGTCCGTTCCCTCAGCGTGGAGCCCTTGAGTACGCTGCTCGCGCGATACAGTGACACAAAATCTTACATCACTGCGACAACATTACACATATCACCTCCACACACGTGCACGCATACACGCTTACACATGCAGGTGGAAGGGTTTTATTTTTTCCCCTTATCAAACTGAAATAGTTTAGAATATTATGCGATACGAAATATATATAAGGGTTGTTGAGGTATGTATGCTTGGTACACATATATGTTTCAACAACTCATATATGTATGAATAGTTAGCTTAGCTTAGGTTAGCTTACATAGGTCGCGAATTGCATGTATCAGGCAACAGCCAAAGCCGAGGTGTGCCGCGCACCCTTGAGCTAGTTTTCAAAATAAAAGCGGCTGAGTGCCTTAAGAGCTCGCCTTAGTAGTCCGGTGAAGCTGTTAAGACCTGGCTTGGTCAATAGCACAGTCAGTTCGAAAAAAAAAAACACAAATCTAATAAATAAAGTTGTAGCATTGAGTATTAATAATAATAATAATAACTTTAGTGATTATATACTTTCCAATAATATGTATTCAGTTAGAAAAAAATTGAAATCATCCGAGCAATGAATATCCTTCCAGTGATATGCCAAAGTTTCAGAATCACAATACTGCGCAAATAGTTCCGCAAAAATGTATAGTATATTCGCTGCAAGTAAACCATATAACCAAATAAATCATACAATCATTTACCTTTTATAATACATATTAATATTTAGGCGCATATGAAGACCTGCGGACCATGATCGTGTCGAAATAAAAATTAATTCTACATATATTAAATAAAAACACGAAAGATCAAACTACTACCAATTTTTAAAACTTACAACACTAAACGTCTAATTGGATCACAATGGCTGCTATGTCTCCGTCTGAGGTATGTAGAAAAATAATTTAATATTTATGTTTTAATTTTTATTCTACACATAATGATGCAATTGATTATAATTATTTATTTTGTTTATTGTTTGTGTACATTGTTTTTATATTAAGGCCTTAAAATATAATGTTTGCAAATGTAATCATTTTAAATGACAATTTTTTGTCACTATATATAATTTTAGCGAACAATGTTATGTTTACTGCTAAAAATGTAATTTTGAATCACGTTTCCATCGTCACATGAGTTGCTTTGTTACTTTCCATTACTTTTTGTATAACGATAGTATAATTTTCTTAACTTTTCAGCGGAGATTACAAAAAGAACTTATGTCTCTAGTAAAAGAACCACCTCCAGGAGTCACTGTTGATGGAGACCAGGCGAGCCAAAATCTAACACTGTAAGTTACGATGTTATTAAATATTTCCCGATACCTACATTGAAATAAAGAGTATTCGATTGAAATCCTGACAAAGTAGATTGTAGGTACAATGAAACAGTCAAACAAGTTGTATATGTATGATAACAGACATATTTCCATTAAAATTGAATGTTTTTGATAGAATTAGTATATTACAAGAGGAAGCAATCTTGATTTTATAACCCTGTGGAGTGGAAATTGACTGTTATTCTTATTCAAGAACATATATATTGAAATTATTTGTAAGATTGTGTAATTAGGATATAGTATCGTAAAACATTAATTTAATATGCTTGTTTTAGTTAGATTTATTATGTAATCAAATTTCCCTTTTAAATATTATTGTTAAACTTGAATGTATGTTATATCCCAAGTAACAAATCTAAATAATGCCAAGAATTGAACAATGTGTTTTGTTAATCTATTTTAAGTTAATGTGTAACTGCAATCTCACCTGAAGTTGTAATATAGCTGAATTAGTATGGTTTACTAGCACCAATAAGTGCTTTGCCACTAGAGGATGGTTGCTATGTAGACAATCACTAAAAAATTGACAATTTTGATGAAAAATTGAAAAGATCTTTAGGATCTTCAAATTTTACATATACAACTTATAAAAAACCAAATTCTATGTCTAAATTTGTATCTGGTTCATTTTGAAATGTAACATCTATGCTGCTGTCATAAATTAGCGCCACTGGTTCAAGGTAAATCTGTAAATAAAATCATCATAGAAAACACAGTTAATTAGTGATTTTCTTAATTTCATCATCCTCTTGTACTGACTGTATATATTAGATATAATATGACTAACTTTGTTTTAAACTATTTTATTGTCTGTAGACATAATTAACAACATATGACTCACATTCATATTACATTATCTGTATTTCGCTAAAAATAAACAAATTAATATGTTAATGAATCTCAAATAAAATATACTAAATTATCAGAAAACATTAACCCAATATACATTTCTTATCTATGCTAATACATAGATAGCTAAAGTATGCATGTCCCAAGGAGATAATCTTTGAAAATACTGATTCAATTTGGTACTTACTTAGAGATTAATAAAGCACACAGCACTCCCTGAACAGATACATGTATAATATATATATAAATGGCAATGAGGAATACAAAAGATAATCTAACATGCATGTGCGGACAACAATATTGTTCTTTATAGACACATTTGACCAACTTCAGTTGCAGTGGTGTTAATAGATAAGTACCTTCGATTCTAAAGAGAATTTTACTAGGAAAAAGTGGACTCTCGCAATGGATTTTTGATGCTATATATATACTTCTCTGGTAAGGTCAACTGTCACAAACTATAGTTATTTGTCCTCAGGTGGACAGTTCATATGGAAGGAGTACCCGGCACACTATATGAAGGAGAAAAATTTGTATTACAATTCAAATTCACAAACAAGTACCCGTTTGATTCACCAGAGGTGAGTGTATAAGTTATTTATTGTATCTTAAACATTGTATAATTTTATTCATTAAACATTAATTGTGTTTGAAACATGAATTTGAATTTATAATTATTAAAACTAATAAACTAAATGTTTAAAGAAAAAAGGTCACATTACACAAGAATAAAAGATTAATTTATTGAGATGCCTAAGATATTAATGGGTAGGTCAAAGATAATTTATCATTTTCTATATTTTTTTTATATCATAGGAGGCAAACGAACTGGTGGGTCACCTGATGTTAAGTGATCACCACCGTCCATAGACACTTGCAACACTAGGAGAGTCGCAAGTACGTTGCCAACCTGTATGGGGGGGAGAGCTGTCACTGACCGAACGAAACGCAACAATGCAAGCGCTGTTACTTCACGTCGGTTTTCTGTGAGAGGGTGGTACTACCCCGGGCGAGCTGACCCATTCATGCTGAAACCAGTAATAGCTTCAGCGTGGCTCTACCACCTACAGAAATCTATACATATATAATAAGAATTTAAATCTACCCTGTATGTAATTTTTAGATTTTTGTGAAAAAAATTTTTGCAGGTGTCTTTGAATAAGTAATAAAATATATTTCTATCGTTTTTAGAAATTAAATTTTATTCAATAATATTAAAACTAGAATTGGAAAACGATCTCGGTGTATAAATACTAAAAATCTTAAAAGAATTAAACAGTTATATCAACAATTAAAATGGTATTTAGCTCAATTTGCGGAAAGTATTTTATCCAACTGTGTCCTTACCATGATAAAGATCGCACCTGTTGCACTCATTTAGCCTATTGTATCATTCTTTAGGATTCTACAGTAAAACTTCTGTAAGTCGAATTTCATGAATATTTACCGAAATGCTTGTAGGGACTCACCGATTATTTCTACTTATAGAGGATTGAGATTTCGAGTAATGGAGGTTTACAACTTATCGAGATTAGTCTTACAGAGGTTCTACCGTCTAAAATCTATATCAGACACAGTGTCGTCACTATGCCATGATACTATAACAATAAAAAGTCAATTAACTGGTACAGTCGCATCCATAGTTACAGTCGTCTCTTTAGTACCTGTATTTAGGACATCAGGTGATTTTGTAGTGAAATGCATATACAATTTAAAAAAAATGTCTAGTGCATATTACTAGGACAGATCGGGGGTAAAGATAAGCGTTGCTTATAAGTAAGGTTATAACGGTTTTGTGACGACTAATCTATTTTGTTCAGAACGTATATCTGTGATCCCTTATCATGAACTAAGACGTATCGTATGCCAATGGAATTGGGTAACGGATTACATATGTAGCCGAGTAAATAAATACCTTTGCCTGCTTTATGTTTATTTTTTAAAGTTTTTTTTTTCCATCGTCT
The DNA here is from genome assembly GCA_015888305.1 of Antheraea pernyi. NCBI lineage: Eukaryota > Metazoa > Arthropoda > Insecta > Lepidoptera > Saturniidae > Antheraea > Antheraea pernyi. The sequence goes on along the minus strand of MU159290.1, from coordinate 228,637 downwards.
CACATTTTGTCTTTCAATCTATCCCATTTTATGAAAGGCGCTCGGCAGAGCAGCTAATCCCGATATGGCGACGCCAATGGCTCAATCCAAAATGATATAAATACATTTTTATATGCGTCTGTCATCTGAATCATTGAATTTATTATGTAATAGCGAGCACGGCGGACGTTATCCCGCCTCTATAATAAAATAAAACCTCGGCAAATTATATATTTATAAAAGAATATAATTATAAATCACTTTATCTACTGGTGAAAACAGCATGAAAATCCGTTGAGTAGTTTTTGAGTTTATCGTGAACAGATAGACAGACAAACGTGACAGCAGAAGTTAGCCTTATAATGTATAGTGATATCGTCTCAGTGTGTTTTTCGTCGGGTTTGTGGTTATACTATTTGTGGGATGTTAGAATTTTTCCAATTGTTCTGCATACGAGGTGTGTTCAAAAAATAAGGTGACTTTGTATTTTTAAGAAAAAATATTTATTTATTTATCAATATTTATGTTGTCCACTTTAAAGTAATCCCCCTCAGATACAATACACTTATGCCAACGGTTTTTCCAATCCTCAAAGCACTTTTCGGTATAGCCTTGAGCTCTTCCAGCGATGCAGTCTTTATCTCTTCAATCGTTGCAAATCTCCGTCCTTTCATAGGTCTCTTTAGTTTTGGGAACAAGAAAAAGTCACATGGGGCCAAATCCTGTGAATATGGTGGCTGAGGCACGATTGTGGTGTTGTTTTTGGCCTAAAAATCTCTCACAAGCATAGATGAGTGAGCAGTGCATTATCGTGATGCAAAAGCCATGAATTGTTTTTCCACAATTCTGGACGTTTTCTTCGTATTGCTTCTCGCAAACGGCGCATAACTTCAAGATAATACTGTTTATTGACCGTACGACCATATGGTAAGAACTCCTGATGCACCACGCCGTGGTAATCGAAGAAAACAGTGAGCAACACGATGACATTTGATCGAACTTGGCGTGCTTTTTTCGGCCTTGGCTCATCTGGGCTCTTTCATTGGGACGATTGGACTTTGGTTTCGATATCATAACCATGTACCCATGATTCGTCACCAGTTATGACCCTTTTGAGTAAATCTGGGTTGTCATTGACGTCATTCAACAGTTCTTGAGCGATGCTCATGCGACGGTTCTTTTGGTCAAAATTTAGCAATTTCGGAACAAACTTCGCTGACACACGTCTCATGCCCAAAACGTTAGAAAAAATTTCATGGCACGAGCCAAGCGATATACCAACATCCTCAGCAACTTCTCTGATAGTGATTCGACGATTTTCCAAATTTTCTTCACTGCTTGAACGTTTTCATCAGTTGTTGACGTGCTTGGACGTTCAGAGCGAGGCTCGTCATTGGCATCTTCCCGGCCATCTTGGAAGAGTTTGTATCACTTGTAAACATTTTTTTTTACTCAGAACAGTTTCACCGTATGCCACTGTCAACATTTCAAGTGTTTCGGAGCACTTTATTTTATTTTTTACACAAAATTTGATGCAAATCCTTTGATCCATATTTTTCGATAGCAAGAAATCGCCGAGTACGCAAAACACTTAGAACCTTTACGCCTCTCACAACCAAACAAAAAAATGGATAATCGAAAGTAAGTTGCCCGTGAAATTTGAAAAGTCACCTTACTTTTTGAACACACCTCGTATAGTATAATGGTAATCATTTGATAGCTAATTGTCTCCCTCATAACTGCCATTGAGATGATAAAAATATTAGCACCTTACCTAAAGTGATCTCGCAAACCCCATTATTAATTTTATTTAATTTAAAGATTTTTTATTATTATATATAACGTGTGCAAGGTCCTACTGTGGAAAGCCTATCGCCACATTTATTTCTTGCTGTGTTCCAATTAAATGATCGGTCGCGTGATTAATACATGGAGACGTAACAAACAAACATACAAACTCGCATTCCCATTTATAGTATTAGTTAGGAGAACATACATACAAAAGTAAGTCAACAGAGAGTGGCTTAGTCAGCTATATCGGAATTTTTTATCGAAGTCTAATTTGTATTTTGATTAGATTAAATATGAGTCATTGTATTTTTCTTTCAAAGTTTTTGTGAGTGTCTGAATGGTTGTCCTTGTAAATCTAAATATATATAAATCCAGTGTCATGATGTTTGTCCTTGATGAACTGCGAAATTACTTGACCAATCTTTTTTTTTTCCTCGAACTCACTACGCTATTGGCCTAACAAAGCCTTAACAGCTTCACTGGACTACTAAGGCGAGCGCTTAAGGCACTCAGCCGATTTTATTTGGGCAACTAGCTCAAGGGTTCATGGCACACCTCGGCTTGGCTGTTGCCTGATTCATGCAATTTGCGACCTATCTGAGCTAATCTAAGTTAAACTACATATTCATAAATGTATGAGTTATTGAAACATATATGTGTACCAAGCATACATATCTCAATAACTATTATGTGTATTTTTTGTCGGAAAAACTTAACCGACCTTCATGAAAATTGGCATTTATGTATAATAATTTGATCCAACTTGGGAGATAGGATAATTTATGTTTCGATTAATAGCCTCAGTATTTTTTAATTATAAATAAAATTATTGTAAATATGACTATTGTTATTAAGTGTAAGATTCATTTTAATTTTAATTCCTCTAAATATTATAAACCAATACGCTCCACCATCTATTAAAGGCAATTTGTAATCAGACATTAGGCTTCCATAAGACAGGCATTGCCTAGTTTGGGGCCATAGTTAAGGCTTTATGTAAAATGTTTTAGTAAATAAAGATATTTGTATGTGTCTCGAACAGATGGCGCTTTAAATTAGTTTATTGAAAGAAAACTGTAGAACCGACTGTTATAGACATCTCATAGATTGCACCACGTTTTAATTTTGAATTTATTTTTCAACTCTAGTTAGTTTTATGGTGCATGTGTTCTGTTAAAATCCATTTACTATGTAATCTCGCCTTTTCTGTATCAAACAATCGCTTCAGATTATAAAGTTTTCCGTATAATTGACGGATTTTTAGGGCTCTTGAAGGAAAACAAGTAGAAAAATGTTCCTTTTTAAGGAGTGAAAAAAACTGGGAGAATGAATCAGGTGGTTTTTTTTATGTGATCATGTCAACTATTCCTAAGCATCTTTCTAAAAAAAATTGGGCACCTATTTTGTTTTCACTTGCCGTTTTTAATTTTAAAAATCTTGTGTTCGTTGCGGAAAGCCGGTGCACCGTCTGGCAACAGTGGCTTCGAGTCCGCGTATAAATATTTCATTATAAGTGTTTTAATACAGTGTAAACTCTTTATGACGTCGTTCGTTATAACGAAAAACTTTCTATAACGTAGAAATTTGTTATATTCCCGTCTATATAACGAAAAACAATTCTCGGTGCCTTAAAATTCATTATAAAGATTTTATACACTGTAATTTTATTTAGATTGATCAAAATTATCATCTTGTAAGCATTTTTTTATTATTATTTAACTGACTTGTTGATACTCCTATGGTAAGTAGGCATAGTTGTTAAGAAATCTGAAATTTATCATCAGTTGCCACTGTCACCCTGGTCAACTAAATATACCATGATACCAAAATCTTTCTATACATATAAAGTCTGTAGAGAACAGCGGAGATATTTGAAATCAACTATTGTTTGCGTCAAGAAATAACTATTTTATTACCGTTCAGTCAAAAATTAAGTAGACCCAGTAATAAAGTGTATAACTTAAATATGGTCATAAAATATGATCATGAAACCGCCATAAAGGCTATAGTTTCAGTTAAAAGTCCGAGGCCATACTCTTAAATAAAATAACAATGGTTGAGAATAATCATTACATAGTATAAAATAAAGTCCCCTACCGCGTCTGTCTGTATGTCTGTTCGCGATAAACTCAAAAACTACTGAACGGATTTTCATGCGGCTTTCACCAGTGGATAAAGTGATTCATGAAGAACGTTTTGGTATATAATTTGTCAAGGATATATTTTTAATCAGGGCGGGACAACGTCTGTCGGGCCCGCTAGTAGTTAAATAAAATAATAATGATAGGTAATTACAATACTAATGTCTTAAGTCTTGCTCACTATACAGGCAGTCCGGTGAAGCTGTTAAGACCTTGCAAGGTCAATAGCGTAGTGAGTTCGAAAAAAAAAACTTGCTCAGTGTATAAACTGTACTATATTAAAAACGATTTTTGATTACATTAATAAAATCAACGAAAGTTGAAAAAGGTGCGGACCACGGGTGCAGCAATTTAAAAAAAAATGCTTTAGTCGCAGTCCGTTCGAAGATTCCTTGCTTTTTGTTTCTTCTTCGTATTCGCTCCAACTTCCAGAATATGTATGCGTTACATTTCAATATGAGCTAAATACAATTTTTACAAGCGTTCATATAACATGTTTAACTTTTTAAACTTATACACGGAGAACGAAGTTAAAATTTTGCCATCTATAAAGTTTTTAGTTTTTTTTTAATGATTTTCATATTTAATATTTACCAAATTGGAAGATCCTGAAAAATAACGTAAAATGTTAGGAACGGCTAAATTTGGATTTGGCTCATTTTGAAATGTAGCGACTGGTAAACTCCATTCAGGCCGCCGTGTACTCGTATTTTTTATACATTTCAATTAATGAGGGTGGAAAGTTCTGGAAGGCTCGTTAGCCTTCGAAATCGTTAGAAATTTATTTATTTAAAATGACGTTTCATTAGTCGAACGATATGACAAAGTTCGAGACGGGTTATTTTTAGAAACCCATTGTATTAATTAACTATTGCACGGTCGATGAGTGTCATTCTTTATTTGTACCGAGTTCGTATACAGTTGTTGTGTTTATTTGTAGCCAGTACATTATTGATAGTATTTTTTTTTACTGAAAATTGTTATACCTAATACTGCGAATCTATACATATAATATAATACTATACATATATATAATAAATCTATACATAAAATCCATTAGGCTTTGCTTCATTAAAATCATAAAAATTCATCTATCAAAAATAATTGTAATTTTTAATTACGACGCGACTCAAGTACGAGTGAAAAGTAGTTAAGTAAATAGAGATAATGATTATTATAATATAATGATATTAATACATTAATGATTTTATTAATCGCCGTTTTATTTACATAAGATTCCACGCGGACGAAGTCGCGGGCACAGCTAGTACGTAATAAGGGAGCCGATACTGTAATATGGTCGTAGTTCTAACATAACTATCGCAGATAAAGTAAACAATGTACACATGTGATGTTTATTAGTTTTAATCGCTCTTACGGCGAAGGTCGCGTCGCCTGCTAATGTAACCTCAGCCTGAACTCGTACTACGTGGATAGTATAATCAATTGTGACTTGCTCGTTAACACGTGTCGGTGACTATTTTTATTTCCTTCAATATTCGTACCGTGTCGGTATAGGTAGGTATAAATGCATGACATTGTGCAAGTATGTAATTTGTCTATACAATGAAGAAGTGACCGTCTGAAAAATTATGAAAATATACTTTAAATTATCGAGGAAAATGACTCGAATGGGAGGTTTATTTCTTAATTATTTTTTACGGTATACTTTGAGGGGAAAATCCCCCTCTTCCACTATTTATGCGATATCTTATAAAGTATATATTTATGTCATTATCTGTATCCCTGGTAGCTAGTATGAAAAACCAAAATGATCGATTGAGTAGTAGAGGCGTAAAAGCATAACACATAGTCTCATATGTGCACTTATAATATTAGTTGGAATTAAGATGTCAATCATAAAATTTGGGAAAACATTTACATGTCTAAATCGAGATGTATTAATTAATACCTATAAATTAGAGATACGCAGGGCTTTTTCTGTGACGGAACGCGGGGGCACGCAGTGCTTCTAGAGGGAAGTTTGTCGAACTGTAGAAAAATTGCCATAAACCCTGAATATAAAATTAAAGTTTGAAAAAAAAAAACAATCTTTGTTACCTTTACAAAAGATATTACATTTTATTTACCAAGTAGGTCAAAGTTATCCAAATACAAAATTTAATCTATCTTTCTTGAACAGTTACCGCGTCGCACGGTGGTTTGTCACTAGTAGAGGTCGTAAAAAAATTATGGAGTTATAATTTTCGAAAATTACCATGCCCCATAAAAAAAGTGACAAAAAGGAATGGACATACGTAATAAATTATACCGGAAAACTACTCTGAAGGAAAAAAATAGCGTGTCTCGTAAAAACACACGATAGTGGTGAAACTTTTGTATTACAGAACATTTTAATTCTTTTCATTTAGAAATATATATAACAAAACGCCAACGTCACGCGATGTTACCAGACGGTCACCCATGCAAGTACTGACCGCGGCCGACGTTGCTTAACTTCGATGATCGGAATAGAACCGGTGTTTTTATCACTCTACCCGGCAAATTGTTTACACCCACCACTTTTGGGCTAACAAAAAGGTTGCCGTATGACAAATCCCTCCCATAATAAATTTCATTACAAAACAAAATCACGTTAAAATAAGGAAAATGAACACAATGGCGACTTTATTACATCATGCTATTATAAAATTGGAAAAAATTACATGTCTAAATCTAGATTTATTCATACCTATAAATTAGACATATGCGTAATAAAAAATAAGTTATACCGGAAAACTAGGCTGAATTAAATAAATAAAAAACGCGTTGAAGTACGGAAATTGGTCATAATTGCGAATGCATTGCATCATGTTTTTGTTTTCATGTCTATTTCCAATTAGAATTAGACACCCTGTAACTATATATAAAAATTGGTGTTCTTTATGTATCTGATATCGATAAACTCCAGTACCGCTTGACGGATCACCATGGAAGTTGCCATAGTTGGTATTGCAACAGTTGCGCGATAAAATGATGCTGTATTCACTATAGTCTGACCGCAACTGCTGTACCGTACCATATGTACGTGAGCGGCGAGACGGGGTGCGGAGGGCGAACGGACTGTCTGTGTCAGACGCACATGAGATAAAATATCTAAAGATGGGTCGTGCGTTATCTCGGGATATCAAGACTGTCATTTTCAAAGTGGTCGAAGATTATAATAATATTATAAATGAACAGCTTGAAAAAATTGTGCTTTGATACCGTAATATCTGTCTGACACTACGAATCTCATGTGAGTTCATGCTCTTTCCTTCCCACTCATTACCTCCACGCGCATATCTAAGTCGCGGTACAGTGGTTGTGGTTAGACTATAGTTAACAATACTACACTGCACCTCGCACAACACGTACATAAAGTAGGTAAGTTACATACTCGTTGGTTCGTTACAAATCCACAGATTTTTCTGAGTGTCTTAAGCGCTCGCTTTAGTAGAAATTTAGTAGTAAAAGCGTAGTTAATTCGAAAAAATAAAAACCCGCTGATTTTGCATTTAAAGAAACAGCCTAAGCCGAAATCGACCATTTTGCCACCATCGCGTTAGTTGCCATTTCGGCTGAGTACCTTTCGCGCTTGTTACAAAATTCGATCAGTTCGAAAAAAATCGTTATTCATTACAATAAATAATAATAAAGGCGCGAAGTACCGCAGGCACAGCTAGTTTATGAATATCAAATTAACTAGAGCCGTATAATTAAATTAAGTTTCCTCCGTGAATAGTTTCTCTAATAGGATTAGATCGAATAATATCACGTCATTTTGAATATCTACAGCGTTGTATTACCATAAATTATTATTACTTTTGATAGACTGAGTTTATTTCTGTTTAAAGAATGAAATTTATTTCTCAAAGAACATAGTTCCCTTAATGATACTTAAAAAATATTAAGTTATCTAATCATCCCGCGCTATAAAAAGAAAAAAATCATTAACGAAATATTTCTATTGCTAAAATATTGACGAAAGGGAAGACGAAAGATGTCACGCTATGAACAAGGCAAAATATAAACAAATCGTGTACAATTAAATATTAAAATATTTTTCTTTTAGAAACAATTTCAGTTTTATTTTAAACTAGCTGACCCGTGCAACTTCGTTTGCACAAAATCGGTTATCACCGGTTTCAATTGTATTTTTAAACGCGAAAAATTTTAATGAATCTAAAACCCAATTCCAACCACAGCTACCGTTTCCAATTGTGAATTCAAACGATCAAGGGACTCACTCAAACATATACCCAGATGGTATGTGAGAAATCTTTTGAAATAAGCCTACAACCCGTTCGAAGCATCATCTACCGGGTTCAATTAAAATAAAAACTAACCTACATATTGGCGGTATTGTAAAAAAAGCTGTAGAGGTCTATGGACCTCCAGTTAGAACGAAGTTTCTTTCCCTTTTTTGTAGACTTTTACTATACAGTCAGTATAGTTTACATTATAAAATATCAAGTTGATAGAGTTAAATTGTAAATTAAACGATAAAGTATATTCATAAAATAAATAATGATAAATTAAACACCGAATGATATCATAACTATTTTCAACTTGTATTAAAACTTTTTCACACTCCATTTTATTGAAGAAAAATTTTAGCCAGTTTTTTATATAGCTTTATGTTCTTCTGAACAGCGTGCGGGCTACCTGGCTGTCGGTAAACGTTGCGTTTATTAGTGCATATCGCACCTTTGCAGGCAAAAATATAGATTTTTATATAATTTTAGAATGTTTTATTTTTCGCTAACTTCGAAACGCTACTAAAACATGACATTATTATTGCCAGACATTTTTGCTATTAACAATAATGTGTCCGATCCTATTTTTTGTAGATAAAAAAGTATATTCAAACCATGTTAGGATAACTGTAATTTTATTGAAGTTACAATTCATTTGGCGCGTTAGGGAAAAATGATGAGAGTAAATTTTTACGTTGCGCTCGCACACTGTCATGAAAAACCGACACCCTGAAGTTAGTAATCAACATTTTGTTTCTTTGTATTTCTTTGTATTAAAATTTTCAATGTATTAAATACCTTTTTCCTATTGTCAGTGTCGTTTTTTCTACAAACGTATAATAAGGCGAAAGATAACATTTTTGAAAAGATTTTTATCTTGCTACACCAAAGAAGTATAACTTCTAACGCGTGTTAATAAGTACACACACATTTATTTTTAAATATTACTTTATTTCGGCATAACAGTACGTATGTACCTTACACTAAAAATAATATATATGGAATAACTTAGCTATAGCTTAGCGCAACACTGGCTGTATGATAAAGTAAGCGAAAATTGTGGAAGAGCCTGTTACAGACGCATGTCTTCATGATGGCGTCAGTCTCAAATCATATGTCTACGTTTATCGTTGTTTTTAATTGTTTATGGTGAAATCTCAATATCATAATGGTTAATAAAATGAAATATGTTCTTTGAATTGGAAAAAATAAAATGGTTTGAAATGAATTATTTTATTTATAAAGAATATCATCGGGCACATTATTGTCAATAACAACATTGTCCAGCAGTGATAAAAATTCATGTTTTTAATAGCGTTAAAAAGTTACTGCAGAAAAATGTTCCTAAAATTATTTATAAATCACAATTTTAACCTGTAAATGTGTGATGTGCATTAAAAAACACAACGTTAACCGGCTACCAGGTATCCCGAATCCTATTTGGAAGGGCATAATTTATCTTCATATTAAAGAACCAGCTTTTCTAAAATTCTCGTTCTTCCAACGTTACTGGCTCTTGTAGTAAGGTGTTGCAAAAAAGTCTAGGTACATTAACAATTTTTTTTTCTTTCGTTATCCTGAAGAACCCCCAGCGTTTTATGGGACAAAAAGTAACCTTGTAGTATTAGTTATTACTGTCTCAAGTTTCGTTAAAATCGGTTCAGTATTTTCAGCGTGATGCGTATTTACAGGGTCATACAGGCAGACAAAAATTGTAAAAAAAATATTTTTGGCTTCTATATCGTTACCAAAGTCTACCCCGATCAAAATTTTCAAAAAATATTTAATGTACAGATTTGGTTTTGCTACAGTTTTATTATAATACTAGCTGTTACCCGCGGCTCCGCACGCGCTTTTTAAAAAATGTATTAAAGAAATGGAAAATTGTGAGTGGGTGTGTACATTACAGAAAAGTTTTTTCAAAAACATTTGTAACTACGACACTCACGCCAACTGTAACATGTAACGTGTACATTAGATATATGAATACAAATAGTATATCGAGTGGGATGGGATTTATCATCAGCAACATAACTATCTACTGGTGAAAACAGCATGAAAATGGTAGTTTTTGATTTTATCGCGAACAGATAAGTTTACAGAGGACTTTTTTTTTTAACCGACTTCGAAAAAGGAGGTTACTATGTTCGGTTGTATGTATTTTTTTCATGCATGTTAATCGATATTTTAGTTAATTATGAACCGATTTTAATGATTCTCTTTTTATTTGAATTGGTACACTATGTAGTGATTGATTGCTACCTATGTATTAGTCCCCGTAATGCTTGAACTGATTTTCACGGGACTTTCACTGGAAGATAACTCACCTTATAAGAAGTAACTATTTTATTTTGTTTCTCAAGACTTTGTCCGCAATATCCTACTATCTCCTAATTGATTGGACCGACTTTCACGGGGCTTTTACGGGCAGATAACTAGCGGGCTCGGAAGACGTTGTCCCGCCCGGATAATAAAATGAAAACTTTGACAAATTATACCTAAACCTTCCCCATGAATTATCATTCTATCTACTGGTGAAAACAGCATGAAAATGGTAGTTTTTGACTTTATCGCGAACAGATAAGCTGACAGAGGACTTTTTTAACCGACTTCGAAAAAGGAGGAGGTTACTATGTTCGATTGTATGTATTTTTTTCATGCATGTTAATCGATATTTTAGTTAATTATGAACCGACTTTAATGATTCTCTTTTTATTTGAATTGGTACACTATGTAGTGATTGACTGCTACCTATGTTAGAATATGTCAACCGCTATAATTTCGGTTATCTGGCAGTAAAAAGTAAAATTCCCGTATATTTACGTCATTTACGTGGTATATTTACATTAGGTCCAGCAGTTTTGGTGATTACCCGCAACAAACAAACAAACAGAGAAATATACTAATATAAAAATATAGACAAAGTATAAAGAAATTTTTTTTTGTTCATTTGTAGCCTTAGCCATTCATCAAAAAGTTGTTATTTTAATTGTACATACATAAACTTTATTTTTATAATACGTAATAGAGAACAAATAAAAAATTAGAAATAAAAGTAGTATAAACTTTTTCCATAGGAAAACAAAATAAACTTCGAAAATGTTTGCGATAGAAACTTACCACGTTACCATGGCAACGTATATAATACTAACGCTAACGAAATCTTTATTTGAACAATTTTGTTTTATGATTATGAAGACTAAGAAAATAATAATGATGGATAAAATAATGTACGACATATTATATAGAAGATTTGGCGCTTATGCCTTTATTGTAACTTAGACATGGAATAAAATTGATTAAAGGATATATAAGAAATACCTATATTGACAACTTCAGAATTGGCAGTATGGATTAATTCCTTCGCCTGTCCTATTGAACGAATATTATTACTACTACTAACGAAATCTCTCAAAAGGAAAAAAGTGCCCGATTTTGAAACGTTCTTCATTGGTGCTCTGCTTCTATTGGTCTTAGCGTGATGATATATAGCCTGTAGCCTTCCTCGATAAATGAGTTATTTAAAACCGAAGGATTTTCTCAAATCGGACTGGTAGTTCCTGAGATTATTAATTACTTTTTTAAGGTCTGTTATCTACCAGTAAATACCCCGTGAAAATCGGCCCAAAGTAATGCGGACGAAGCCGCGGACAAATAAAGTAGAATATGTCAACCGCTATAATTTCGGTTATCTGGCAGTAAAAAGTAAAATTCCCGTTAAAATAGGTCCAGTCGTTTTGGAGATTACCCAGGACAAACAAACAAACAGACAAAATATAATAATATAAAAATATAGACAAAGTATAAAAAAAGTTTTTTTTGGTCATTTGTAGCCATATCCATTCATCAAAAAGTTGTTATTTTAATTGTACATACACAAACTTTATTTTTATAATACGTAATAGAGAACAAATAAAAAATTGGAAATAAAAGTAGTATGAACTATTTGAATAGGAAAACAAAATAAACTTTGAAAATGTTAGCTTTGATACTTACCACATAACTTCAGAATTGGCAGTATGGATTAATTCCTTCGCCTATGAACTATTTGAATAGGAAAACAAAATAAACTTTGAAAATGTTAGCTTTGATACTTACCACATAACTTCAGAATTGGCAGTATGGATTAATTCCTTCGCCTATGAACTATTTGAATAGGAAAACAAAATAAACTTTGAAAATGTTAGCTTTGATACTTACCACATAACTTCAGAATTGGCAGTATGGATTAATTCCTTCGCCTGTCCTATTGGACGAATATTATTACTCCTACTTAATACGTTACCATGGCAACGTATATAATAATAACGTAATCGCTCAAAAGCAAAAAAAGTGCCCGATTTTGAAACATTCTTCATTGGTGCTCTGCTTCCATTGGTCTTAGCGTGATTATATATAGCTTATAGCCTTCCTCGATAAATGAGCTATCTAAAACCAAAAGACTTTCTCAAATCGGACTGGTAGTTCCTGAGATCATAGCGTTCAACCAAACAAACAAACAAACTCTTCAGCTTTATATATTAAGTATAGATATAGATCACTCTAGCAATGCATGCCATATTATAGAATTTTGATAATTTTAATTACATTTATCGTGGTCAATTATTGAAAATATATATTTACCAAAACTAATATACCTTTCAAATAGTGAAAGAATTTTCAAAATCGGATCAGTAGGTAAGTACCAGAGATTACCCCTAACACCCAAAATCACAAACTTCAATATCATTGATATGAAAGTATATACGAATTTATAAACAAAAATACATCTGTTTATTCCGGGTGATCTCCGAAACGGTTGGACCCATTTAACAAGAACTTCAATAGCTGAAATTATTGAAATCATTTTACACTACACATAATTGTAGATAAATTGAAAATAATACTGAGAGTTGTTGAAATTTTACAAATGCTACATACAGTATTTTTTTTTGGAAAAATGTTATACGTACCTAGAAATCACTGTTTTATTATTAATAAAAAACATAAAGAAGACTGTTTAAAACGTTTTACGTATTCTAATTATAGATCGAGTTGATATTCCCATATGTAATGTCTTATGGTATTTTTTTGTGAGGGACGGCAGCGGAGGTGGGCACCATATACCTACTACAAAAACGAGCAATTTATAATACGGAGCCTTGCAAATCATCAAAGGCTAAGATTCAGGAATTCGCTATCTTAATTTGGGAGGACCCAATATATTGATCAATCCATTTTTCAGGCTTACTAAGACCAGTAACAGTTTTTTAGGTAATAGTGTTAGATTTTATAAAAAAGCACATTACCGATTTGCCTGATAGTAAATTCAAGTACTATGTCAAGCGGGTTTTAATGCCTAAAGCTATTATTATATGTTGTGTCAAATAACATCTAAGACTTGAGACATCCAAGCCAACTTCACCTGCACGTGGTGTACCCTGCTGAATAACGAACGAGGCAATGGCGAAAGCGGGGTGGTAGGGTTTTATAGCCTAACTGGGTCGCAACCACCATGTATATGACGAAAAAGCCCGTCATAGTGATTCGTTTCTGCGGGTCGCGTTTCGGGATCAGTCTGTGCATATCCAGCTTTTCGCAGGCCGGCATGACAGCGGCGACCGGCGATGGACAGTGTGTCACTCGGTGGTCGCCATTGTTTTTGGATTGTACTGTGCTTACCATCAGGCACAGCGCAGTCATTTTGCCTTGCTACTATAAAAAAATATGGTGGATCAATATGTGAACGATGGTGATGTCTGGAAATGACGTCTCTCTCTGTGCATCCACCAAAAACGAATGTAACTATCATGTTTGTAAAGATATGTATCATGAGAAGAGGAACCAGATCGAGTTTCTGGCCAGTTCTTCTCGATGACTGGGTGTTTTCCGAACCTGGGGCATTTTTGACTTTCATGAGTACCTAAATAAAGAATTTTTCATTTTATGATTCATTTTTGGCTTAAGAACAAGCGCGAAGACGGACCGGGCCACATATAATCTCTGTCATATTAAAGTGCCACTTGTTTATTAAAGTTTATTTTTTGTGCAGGTGACGTTTATAGGTAACAATATACCGGTCCACCCGCATGTGTATTCGAACGGGCACATCTGCCTGTCAATACTGACGGACGACTGGTCACCCGCTCTCTCGGTGCAGTCCGTCTGCCTATCTATAGTCTCCATGCTCAGTAGCTGTAAAGAAAAGGTTAGTGGATCTGTGATACTTTGTGAGGCTTTGTAGAATTAATGGATTTTACCTTAAAATGAACGTATATCAGAGTTGTCATGTTTCATTTTAAGAGCAATAAAATAGTGTAAAGTTATTGTAAGCCGTTTGATTTTTTGTAATTTCTGACTGCCTCCTCACCCCTGGTCAGCAAAAGTAAGCAATGCTCTTAACTCCCTATATATTATTATCTGTATTGTCCAAATAATGGAAATCGTGAAGTATGTGTAGCTCGTTGATTTAAGTTTGACGGATAGATTAATAGACACAAAAGGAAATGACCCGTATATTTTAAAAGGTTTACAAAAGTAGAATCTGCAACGTGTGCAGTTTTTCGGTCTAGTTGTGACAGTTTTATGAAATTTGAATGTTGCCAGTTGACTGTATTACAGACAGTATGAAGAATAAAAAATAAAGGAAAAAAGCGATTTTCACAAAAAAAAAATTGATAACACTGAGTCTCGTCAATATCTGCAAAAAAAAAGTCGATTGAGAAACAGGGAAGAAATATTTAGATAACTTTTTTGTCTCTGTCTATTTATAGTACACTAGAAATTATACTTGGGAAATTAAATATTTGACGTAAATAATAAAAATGTTTGTCGATGCATTGTTTCGTTAGTGTAATATCTTACTAATGACGTCATTACTCACGCTATTATGTTAGTTACATCTCAAAAATATGTGCAATCATTGTAGTAATTAATTTATTTGTTATTGTTTTTTTTTTCAGAAACGACCACCGGATAATTCGTTTTACGTGAAAACGTGTAATAAAAATCCTAAGAAAACAAAATGGTGGTATCACGGTAAGTTTAAGTTTCTATGAGATTTAGCTTATATTAGTAATTAACTCGGTAGTACAGTAGTAGTAGGGATACAGATGCGAGGTAAAGAATGGATTTTATGTGTATTTCAAATTGCAAAGTCATTCCAAACATCTGGCAAACTTAAAGTCATCATCAAATTCTACTAGACTGATAGATTTATTATAAAACTTTTGAATTATAAGTCTTATAAAACATAATCTCAAAGTTAGAGTAGTAGTAATAGTATTCGTCCAATAGGACAGGCGAAGGAATTAATCCATACTGATAATTCAGAAGTTGTCAATATAGGTAGTTCTTATGTATAATTTAACAAATTTTCTTCCGTGTCCAAGTTAATATAAAGGCATAAGCGCCAAATCTTCTATATAATATTTCGTACATATTCTTTTATCCATCTTATTCTTAATCTCCTTGTTAATAGTTTGTCTGAATTATTTCGTTTTGCCAATTCTGAAATTGTCAATATAGGTAGTTCTCGTGTATCCTTTAACCAATTTTCTTCCGTGTCTAAGTTAATATAAAAGCATAAGCGCTAAATCGTTTCATACATATTCTTTTATCCATCTTTTTTATCTTAATCTCCTTGTTAATAGTAGCGTACCAAGTTCTTTGTCTCAATTATTTCGTTTCTTTCACCCAGTGTTTGTTAATTTCCATCGTCGAGTAATTCATTCAATGTTCCAACAAGATGATGGCTCTCTTGTTAGAACTTTCCATGGAGTTTTTGTGGCATCTCAGAATTCATGGTCCGTGGTATTATTTTCCATTCACTTCACTTATGCACAATAAACAAACTATATTACACAAAACACCACCAATTTTACACAATATAGAGTCAAGTAACACAAGATTATGAATAAAATATAAAATCCACTACAAGACAGACCAAAATCCCGCCAAAAACTCCCCAAGTTAGAGTTACATCAATTTTTAATGTGGGTCATTCTCAAAACAACTAATACTGGATAGCAAATAACTGATGACGTCATTATTCTGCTGTTGATTATCGGCTGGCGGCTATTTTTTGGAGTATCGGTGGTGGTCTACCTAATATATTTCGGTTATTATGCACGAGTGAAGTGGGCGGGAAATAATACCACGATATACCTATATTCCGATTTGCCACAAAAACACCCTGGAAAGTTCTAATAAGGCGGCCACCATCTTGTTAGTTCATTAAAATAATCGCAAAAAACTTGTAATAGTCATTACCTACTCGACGATGGCAGTTATATTCTACTAGAAGATTGATTACCAAAAATGTAGTTAAAAAAAAAAAATTATGTAGTCGTTATTGGCATTTTTTTTTAAATAACGACTACGTACTACATCGTGAAACTGATTGTTTTTTATCGAACATTAATCCGGTGTACAATATCCAGGTACACGTACATGAGATATCTATGTTGTTGATAATCCGATAAAGTTATTATCATGCGTGATATCTCATCGATTAACCTCTAGTACTTGTATAGTTCTTAAATGATTTTTATTGTTTCTATTTGAAAACTTTTTGAAGTGAAACCTCTTTAGGCGCATGAGGGTAAAATTTTTACAGATGGAACGTCACGCAAGTTTTAGCTTTGTATAAATATAAACAAGACTTATAAATTAGTTCGCCAAAGAAGTTTCACTTCTGACATGTGTAGTTTGTACGCACGCACTTTTTTTTCGTACACTGGTCCTATGTAAACCTTCAATGCAGTTCATTTTAGGTTCCGATCGAACCGTCGACTTGAGCGGTTGTCCGTTTTGCTGCGCGCGCTATGTTCGATTTTAATACTCGTGATTTAGTGACGTCAGTTATTGTTTGTTTCGATCCGGCACACCTGCGCTTCACAGGTGCGCTGCACCTGCGTTCTTTTTCTTGGAACTGAGTGAGACCTTTCCTTGTATTTATTTATTGCTTTATCTATTTCTTGGTATATTTATTTATTTACGCTTTTGTTTATCTATTTATTTACGTATTTCTTTAATTCTTCAGTGATTTATTTTTAAATTTATTTTCTTATATCTATTATTTCTATATATTTATTGTTTGTTTATTTAAGTAGTCTTATGTTATTTTTCCCCTGTTTCGCTCAGGTACTTATTTGCGTTGTTTTCCTATTTTGTTTAGTTTTAAACAGCTCCCTTTGATCCGGACTCGGGATAGTCCGTTAAATTCATTAAGGCGCGCTATACACGCTATAGTATTTATCCTTAATCATGTTTTGTTATTAAAAGTCTGCATGAATCATATGAGCCTGGTGTAACGTTATGTGTCATCCTCGCTAACAGTTCACGGTTTTAATTACAAAAACATATATTAGGACGGTCATTGTTATTGTTGTCTGATGTAACTATTCTTAATTAAAGACCAACATTTGGCTAAAGAAAACTTTAGAAGATTAAAAAACAGTGGAATAACTTTAGTAAGTTAGTTAAAAAGTTACCGCGGTTTTTCTTGACAGTAATAAATACATATCACTACGTATTATAAAATAAAGTCCTCCGCCGCGTCTGCCTGTCTGTTTGTTCTCAATAAACTCAAAAACTACTGAGGGGTTTTTTATGCGGTTTTCATTAATAGATAGAGTGATTCATGCGCAAGGTCTGGGTATGTAACTTGTCAATAATGTTTGTAAACTGGTTGAAATATAACGCTGACTGTTGAAAGTGTCGGAAAAAGTCAAGCCGCCTGGGAACTTTCATCGAAAACGCTGCTCTTTGAGATGTAAAAAAATAATTGAGATAAACTTCGCAGACGAAATCGCGGGAATCAGCTAGTATATAGCATATATATATGCATTAAAATGATGTACTCTTTACATTCAAGGTTATTTGAATCTTGAACCCATAATGAAAAATAATACTGAGTCACTCAATTCACATTCATAAACGTATGTCACAGAAATAACCTTCGTTATGCCGTGTACAGTGTATAAAATTAAAATTCTTGCTACCAAACTAATAATAAATTTTGGCGATCAGCCACCACCGCTAACCGTGACCGTACAACACAAAAATTAATAAACAACCACAAGATTATAAGTTCACGCTTATCTAATCATTGAGCAAACAACTTACCGTCACTAGCGGGACGTTTTATTCTACTATTTAGCGCGTCACTAATAACACTTTCAGTTTCAAAGAACCCACTGTTTCGTACACTGATATAAACGGAACAAAGGAACCGTACAGTTTCACAGTTACATCATCGAATATTCGCGGAAATTAACAACATTACCACACATACGAAAAGGAACACTATGAGAAATAATTAGCGCAAACGCACGAAAATTTGTCCGCAAATTATGGCAACACTGATGTTCGAATTTTCGTAATAGCGAGTTACTGGAAACGCGATTCTATTTTCGAAATAGATTAATATGATTGGTTAATTGAATTATTGTGTTGTGCGCCGTGATAAGCGTAGTGAGGCCGCTGCGCGACTGCCCGCGCTCGCCCGCTGTATCATTGACGCCGGCTCACGTGCGTTTGCATGCAAAAAACTTTTCACACAGAGCTCCGATTCTAACAGAGAATCCCGACATTCCCGAAGAGTTTACACGAAACAGGTTATTTTTGTCCCGAGAAAACAACGGTGCGATTTATAGCCATACTTTAAAATATTGAAAACTTAGTGTTCAGTTGCGATACTAGTTTTGTTATCGATTGGAAATAATATAAGACATTACCAATAGTCTTTTAATACCACAATATATGTGTTTAAGATAAAAGATGAGTGAAACGACGTTCTACCCCTCTTTCATACTCCCGGATTTGCGAAACAGATGTAAGTTTAATATCAGCCGACATTAAAGAGTATAAACACTCTATGACCATCTATCTATATTTACTTTCTTATTAAACAATGGCGCAGAGGATTAAATATCTAAAATATGAATTCTTTTTAACACTTAGAAGTAAATATAAAAAAGACAAGAACGTGTCGTAAAGACACACGATAGTAGTGAAACTTTACTAATAAAGAGAACATTTAAATTAAAAAAACACAACAAGTACTGACAGCGCCCGACGTTGCTTAACTTTCATGATCGGACGAGAACCGGTGTTTTCAACGCTCTAGCCGATACAGTGTTTACCCTCACCAGTTTTCGTCACACAAAAAGGTTGCGGATCAAAATTTCGAAACCCCTCTATAAGAAGTTTAACTTAATACACATTTATACTCTCTTTAACATTAAGTACAACGTAAGAATCTCTAATTAATATTTTTTTTTTTTTTTTTTCGAACTGACTATGCTATTGACCTGGCAGGGTCTTTACAGCTTCACCGGACTACTAAGGCCGAGCGCTTAGGGCACTCAGCCGATTTTGGTTTTGGGTAACATACACAAGGGTGCACGCACACCTCGGCTTGGGCTGTTTCCTGGAAAAAGACACGTCTGTCCTAGCTAACTATTCTAAGCTATTCATACATATATACATTTGTGAACCATACAATCGAAATTGCGTGATTCACAAATGAATACGTGTATATCGGATTGAAACGAACTTAAACTATTCGATTCAGTTCGATGAGGGAAAAAAAAACAAAACCCTCCCACCATGTGTATATATGTGCACGTGTGTGAGAGAGATGATCTCATATGTCTGTTCAAGTGATGTAGGTGAGTCACTGTATCGCGAAAATAATATCAAGAGGGCTCCGCGCGGGGACGACCTAGGCTCGAGACGAAAAAAAAAAAAAAAAAAAAACAGTTCATTTTACTTGGGCACAGTAACCAAACTGCTAGTACACGAGTTTCCACCAATGTTTACAAAATATACGGTCAAATAAATTCAGCCGACACAAGCTGCGTATTTTTGTTTTTTTATTTCTGCTTTTTTTTCGTTATATGTCATTTTTTATTTGTTTATTTGATTATTTTTCCTTACCATTTGTATATGGGATTTTAGTACGTACTACATGTAATATAATATGTGAAATATATTATTTTTTAACTAATTTAAAAGTTGAGGTTTTATTTTCTTATTTTTGTTACCTCATAACTTTTATAAACCGATTTGAAAAACCCTTTTTTATTGGCAAGGTGATTTATTTCCAAGGGGGTCTCATTTTATTAGCATTGGACCCTTGATGTCGAGCATGCTCAAGGGAATGCCTCAAAATCAAATAGAAAGTAAATAGTGATTGATGTAGTGATATATTGGTAGTTTTATGACAGTTCAAGAGTATTTAGGCATTTTTCTGATTATGGTCAGAAACGTTTTGGTGCATAATTTTAAAATCGTTTTTTTATTTAATGTGATTGGTTTATATTCACAGATGATTCCGTGTAATGTTCGCACCGCACGGCTATGTCGGGCATGGACGATAAAAAATCTCAGTATGTGATAAGTGTTAAAAACAGTACGGTATAATGTTGCGAAATGTAAATAGTGCCGATATATATATTGTAACCGGTGTCGCGTCCGTCGCGGAATCGTGTGCGCAGTGTACGTGCATAGTGACGTCACGCGGTCATACCCGTCGCCATATTGAAAATTGTAAGGAGTCCTTCGAGTCGCGACCGCATTGTACGCGCCTAGTGACGTCACGCGGTCCGCCACACCCGCCGCCATCTTGGAAATTGTGAGGAATATACACACTAATTTACGCTGTATGTATTAATTTGTAATTAATTTAAATGTTAAAAATTATTAACGCAAAGCTTAATTTTGAATATTTTTCTTTACTTGTGAAGCGAATATTTTTCTCCCCTAAATTAAATGGAAATTTATGATTTCACGATTATTATTACTTTTAAATCCCTGAACGGCTTCTTCTACGTTTTGGATGTTATAGAATAAAAATTAGACACCAATATATTTTTTATCACAAAGTTGAAGAAAACAGGTGGTCTTTTGAATGCTTTAAATAAAATAACGAAAAATTGATGACTTTTCACGTATATAATGTTCAAATTTAGCAATTAAATACGTCGTCCGCATATGTTGATTATGTTTTGTATCTTCTATAGTATGATGAATTAAAAATGTATGTATTGCAACAGCTAAAAGTTATGCCAAATTTGAGATTATGTAAAATTTAGCACTATGTTTTGTCGTTTTCAGGACGTTCATTGTATATTTATAAAATATGTATAAATAACAAAAGAAAATCCAATGACATAGAACATGTCCAGAAGTGTCTCTTTTTTTGGTAAAGATTTTTTTTTCCTAGGAAAAACTAATACATGTAATTTCTTATATATTTATTATGTTTTAATACAAACCATACTCCATACAAACGAATGTAACACTTATGTTTCACTGGTCAGCAGATAAATTGGCTCAAAATTGAAAAAACTAGTCCGCCATTTTGAAATCTTAGTCTTAAAAACAATAGCCGTGGGGTTAATGTTGGAGAGATGATACAAAAGCATTGAATATTTACTCTTTCGAGTCATTTTCAAGTCGAATTGTTGTTTTCTAGCCACGTGTAGGTGCTCGATTCTTTTGCTATAACATATGGGACGCGTAAAAATTATATTTATTTATTCAAAATAGCGTATTAGATTATGGAAATGTTACCGTTTTGTGAATAAATTCTTGTTTTCTTGTACGACTATCAAACTTGTCCGACAACTTAAGTTTACTATGTCGTATTTAAAAATAACTTGCATGAGTTTCTAATATTACGTAATACAGTCCTCGCCAATATTTCTTATCGCTCCAAATACTGTTGCGCAGAATAATATAATATGTGTAAATACCATTGGCATATAAAAACCCAAGACGCAAAGTCTCGAATAAAAGTAGCGCTCAAAACCCGCCGCAAAATCTCACCAATATACATACGGGGTTATAGTTATTTTAACCTTACCTGAATGACTTAAAGTCGTTTTTACAAGGACGCAAGCGACGCGAGCCTATTCGAAATGAGTGCATATTCCAATATTATGCACTCATTTTTGTGTGCCGGCTGTGAGACGTTAAGTGTGCATCTAGGGTATTTGTATATCAATGATAAATACATATAAGTATAACGTCGAGACAATTTAAAATAAGTAATATTGATTTTAGAGTTCTAAAATAATATTTTAACGTTGTTTTGTGTTAAAATCTTACTGTATTATGCGCAAACCAGAACTTAACGCTGTATTCAGAGCGGTCAAAAAGATTGACGACGACCTTAAAAATCAACGGGAAAGGTATATTCTGTATTTTTTGATTCGGGCTTCGGAGAGGTCGCAATAATAATATCAACTGTACGTACATTTTTTTCACTCTTAAAGGACATTTGCAAGAGGTCTTGCAAAATGTATACCAATACATGCGTAAGCATAGAAGGTTTTAGAACTCTGCTTACGTGATATTTAAAGGACCTTCTTGTGAAATTAATTCTAGATGGTTCCATATAGACCGATTTGATGATTACACGATTTAAGTAAATTCCAATATATTTCGCGGACGTGATATGTAAAATGGTCAAACATCTATTTTCAAATATGATTTAGAAAAGCAACAACAGTGGTATTGTTATATTTCAAAATAAGTCACGTCCAATTTTAGCTTTATTTTTGGTGACATGAGGGTTGGGTGATCTGAATGTGTAGTTCTGATATGAGAGGCACGCCATCTAATCAACTGGGCTACCATCGTCCTAGACTCCTAGTAGCGAACCGCTATGAATTAATTCCGCTATAGAATATAAATTCCTTATTATTTCGAGACTTGTTAACCTTCTGCCCATGAATCAATAAGAAAACCAGAACAGATTAAAAGATGCTTACATAAATGTTTACGTAAGCATGGAGGGGGTAACAGCATTGTTTAATTTTGCAGACCCATTGGGGGGGGGGGGTTAAAAGTTAACGGTTAACTTTAATCGATTTTTGCCGCCCTCCTGCGTCTTCATATAATATCAACATATATTTGGATACTTAATACTTGGATCTATGAAACTTGGGGTTTTGTTGAATGAATTCCCGAGTTTTTCTATTTTTTGCTCTTTAAATTAGCCCAATAGTAAAAAAAAATTAATCCAATCAAATTTATTGCTAGAATATTCTATTTTATATACAATTATTGATGTCATACCAAAAACAAATTGATCGTTTTTTTTTGTGAATTTATTATACGCTGTTCATTATATTAATATTATTTTTTTTGTAAATTTTCATTCAATACATGTATAATCCATTTAATAATGAATATAACATACATTTAACTGTATTTGGAACTGACGTTTGTAAGTAATTATGTTTA
This sequence comes from Antheraea pernyi, assembly GCA_015888305.1. Lineage (NCBI taxonomy): Eukaryota > Metazoa > Arthropoda > Insecta > Lepidoptera > Saturniidae > Antheraea > Antheraea pernyi. Next base: position 205,251 of record MU159290.1, on the reverse strand, counting down.
TTCTGTGTCGATACATTCCAAAATAAGCCAAGTCCAATTTAAGCCATCATGAGTTTTAATTTTAAGTATCTTCAAATTCTATGAATGTAAAATTTCAAGATCATAAAAAAAAAACTAAAAACTTATGAACAGCAAAATTTGTAGTTCCTTCAGTGGTTTATACAAACAGAAAATCTAAAAAAAATAATTAAAGATCTTACTTATATGAACTGTTACAATAAGACTTGTTAATTTTGAAATGTAATAATTACACAGATAAAAAACTTGTATTCATAAATTCGAATATTTTTTTTAAGGTTTGTTATTTCGCAAAGAACGCTCCACCATTTCTATTGTCATTTGGATTTGGACGTAAATTTAATTTTCAATGTCAAAAATCATAGATGCGTTACATATAGATTATATTTGATAAGCATAGAGAACAATATTCATTGACATAATCTGTGGTATAATATTAACTATGAAAGTCCGTTATGTTGTGAATTCTCGTAATGACCTATATAACTATGATTATTGAGTTTTTTTTTTATATATTAAAGAATGTGTAAAGCAGTTATCGACTCGATACTAGTGAGGTGCCGTTATCGTAAATGATTAATCGAATAAACTTGTGTGATGTATTATTTACCAAAAAAATCGTATCAGTGCTTTATACTGTTGTGTAAAGAAAGAAGGGTGCATTATATTCAGGATGAAAAAGGTGCATAAAAAATTTGTTAGTCTTACTTCACTAAAAGCTCAAGTCCTATAACTTTTCCACTTTTCTCTGATTTGTTTTTTTTTTTTGTTAAATGGTCTTTTGTACTAACGGAGCCGGTATGTCTATGTCTTCGATTCAATTAAAAGTTCATCATTTTGCAGCTTTGTAAGCGATGCACAGAAGAAAAAATCAATTTCGTTGTGAAGTGTACCGCTATTCACGCTAACATGATTTCATGATTTTGAGAAAATACCAATTTTTTTATATATGAATTGGACTTTTCAAGTTTAACGCTAGGTTAGCAACACATTCCTTTATCGCTAGTTTAAATTGTTTGGTGACTAAGTACATTACCTCTTACAAAATTTACCTTATTATTATTAAAACAACCTGCTTAATTTATTGAAATAAATATAGACGTTTATAATTAATGATGTTGTTTTTTTACTGACACATTTTCAGGAGAAATCATAGACAAGCGGAAGAAATGAGCAAACGTTGAATGAATATTTTTGGCTTTTAATATATAACTAGCAAGTGCTCGTGATTTCGTTTATTATACATTATAAAACTATTCCTATTAACCTATATACATGACAGTATTTTCATCTAGACATATAATAAAAATGTAAATGTGACCGTGTGTGTACCTTTTAGAATAAAAAAAATAATTGTAGGAGTCGTCTATTCACGTCGTCGTTCACTCTCCCCCCGCGGCCGACGAACTACGCGGCGGCGGCGGGTAGGCGATGACCTCCGGCCGCCGTAGTTGTGACCTGGGGCGACAGACACATGCAAGTCCGTCGCTCCGGGCAGTTAAACTGCACAGGTCCATGTGGTGGAGGTGCATTATGCTGATGTTCCCACAGTTCGTTAGGGGGAATAACACCCATTTCCCCTTGAGGGGTCCACCATCTTGACCCCTCAGGCCGCAGTTTGGGTCCCTTAGGAGGGGACAACACCTATTGGAGGAGCAGATGTAGTGTCGATTAGACAGTCCCTGCTCCTCCGGCCAAAAGGTGTAAGAAGGTACCATGGGGTTTTAGTCCGTGCGACTCGGGCATATCCATCCTCTGCTGCCCGGTGAGATGGATATCCGTTAGGGATTCCCCCATGTAGAAAAAAAAAAGGAGTCCGTCTATTAATAAAAAAAAAAAAACATTTTCAGAAATGTTTGTTTGAATACGCATCACTAAAAAGCTCCGTTCATGATACAACCTCACCAAGAAAATCATAAAGCATCTCTTCGACTAACATTCATTCTTTGTTTAATTAAAATCGGTTCATTCTATCAAAAGGAATTGTAATGACAATGCGCCTTAAGTATGAGAGAAAAAGAGGTAGTCATAGTCATAAACTTTATTAGTCACTCTTTCTTACATCGGATTACAGGCGAAGTCGCGGGCGCAGCTAGTTTTACATAAACCTTCACTTTGAACTGCGAGGATGAGAAGTTGAAGAAATAAAAAAAGGCTGGAGATACCTACCAACAGGTCACCAGTTTTTACATGATGCGTTTCTTCTGCCATATCTAGCAAGCTCAATTTAAGTTTCTATATTCGGATAAAAAGACAATATGTTCTTTTGTTTAAATCCTTTTTTATTGTATTTGACAACTTATAAATAAATTAATTAATTAATTAACAATTCGATTACATCTCGGTATAAAGTGTATTAAAGAAAATTAATCTTGTAAATTGATTTATATGTGTAGTGATATATATAAAATACAAATTAATTATTGAGATTTTATCGTAAATAAAAAGCATAGCTCATTCTACTTAAAAGTCTAACATTAATAAATATATTATAAATAGCTTCAATTCATATGTTACCAGCGACGAGGGCTCCGTGGTAGTGTATTCGTAGACATAGATTCGAATCCATGAATGAAGTATGAGCTTTGGACGAAGAAAACATAACACAGTGGTAAAGGCTTTACTAATGTTAGCCAGCTATTACCTTCAAGTTGGAAATATGTCGCCCAAGCACCTAAAGTAGATCAATAATATCATTTCGGATGAGATCTTGATTAAAAGCTACTTTACATCGTATAAAAAACAAAGTGCGTCGTAAAGACACACGATACAACTGAAACATTTTAATCAGAAAAATACAACAAAAAACCAACACGATGCGGTGTCCCCAGATGGTCACCCATCCAAGTATCGACCGCGCCCGATATTGCATAACTTCGGTTATCGGACGAGAACTGGTGTTTTCAACACTCTACTCGACACAGTGTTTACTCTATTACCACTTTTCGTCACACAAAAGGGTGACGGATTTCAAAGCTCTCCCATTAAAAAAATCCTTTATACACAAGCCCCGTGCTATGGTCCGACAACGACACACGTGAACCGTTTTTAAAAATTAATACACTGTTAATAAAATTCAAATACTAAAAACTGCGACGTTGCCAAACTTAATACATACCAACTTAACCCTTTCAAAACTGGCATGCACAATTGTAGACATAAGATATAATTTAAAAAGTAAATATTAAACTCTCAAGCTTGCCGATTCAAAACGGTTCTATTCATTTGTTCACTTATAAACTACTCAATTTAGTACTACTATCGCCATCTCTTAGCATATTCTAGCGCTTCTCGACAAGTGGCGACCAGTGTCCGTGCGTGATTTGAAATGTACGGTAAGCCATAGAATTATGAAACCGCTTACACTTACAATACGCGCGGGTTTGTTACTCTATGAGTCTTTATTTTATTTAAAAAAAAATAGTGCAAGAAAACAATTGGAAAAATTATAAACGGATATCTAATATTATTGGGGTCATGTGTAACGTAATGTTTGTGTATTTTTTATCACCTTACATTGGTAATCTCGATTTTTATAATTGTGCTCAATTGTTCTGAACTGAACTGAGTTTTTTCTCATTGTTAACGGTTTTTTAGGAGAATATGTTTTGTTTATATTTTTAACGTTTTGTTAATTATGTTACTGAGATAAATATATAAAATTAATTATGATATTGTTTACTTATATTTTCAGATGCAAAAAAAAAAATGTTCTCACCGGAGGCGTTACAAGCATTAGATGAACTAGAATGAAATAGATGAACATGTAAATGTTCATATATAATGTGAAAATAGAACATGATGAAATAGATCTTTTTGACTTGTTGTTATCATCTAGTGACGAAGATAATTATTATAGAGATTCAATTCATCCAGCACCCTTAGCTGCTAGAGTTGGCGCAGATGTCATTTACCAAAACCAAAGAGAGTTATTTCCACCTGAATCTGATGACTATGAAGGACCTAGCGAATTGTATGACGGCGTTCCTCATCAGGAACCAGAAAATTCAATCAACTCCCGTGATATTTCGGAGACACAACCAGAAATACCTTCCACAACTGAAGATATTTTACAGAACCTCACATCAAAACAGAGGATTGCATGGAGGCACAGAGAAGTGGTAAATACTATACCATCAGGTTGACTTCCACCAATATCTCTAGATCCGGTAGTTAAAGCCCCAATAGATTATTATTATAGATATGTCCCAAAACAATTATTCAGTGTCATCGCAGATATGACTAACTTATATGCCGCTCAGTTGAACAAGCATACATTCAAAGTTACTAGTACAGGAGAATTAGAGTTTTTTTTATTACATTTAGCCACAGGTATATTTAGTTACCCTTGTTTGAAAATGTACTGGGAGACAAACATTAGAATTCCTTTTTTTTCGAACTGACTGCGCTATTGACCAAGCAAGGTCTTAACAGCTTCACCGAACTACTGTTAGCATTCCCATGTTCACAGCTAATATGACTAAGGATCGTTTTTTTAATTACGGAATAATTTACATCTTGTTTGTCAACACGAAAATTCCGGCTGATTGCAAAGATGTATTCCACAAAGTGAGACCCATTTAGTCAGGGATCGATGCTTAGAGTACCACTTGAACAACAATTTTACGTTGATGAACAGATGGTTCCTTCAGTCCTTCATTTCATGCCTCGGATCTGGCAGTTCTTCAGGGATATCGAGAATACCAAATGGATAACGACTTATTAGACATACCAAAAAAGCAACGACTTACTTTGCTTTACTTTCATTGTCGCTTGGCTGACAGTTTGGTGCTACAAGATAAATTTTCTATCGCCAAAAGAAGTCGACCAAGTAGCAGTAGTAGCTCAACAATGCAAATTATACTAAGGCCAGGAGAGATTCGCCCTACAGCTGAAATAACTCGTGACGGTGTTGGACATTTCCCT
>MU159290.1:148299-200291 GCA_015888305.1 Antheraea pernyi | reverse complement strand
TCCCTACACATGACGATGGAACTGGGACTGGGTGTAAAATGGTGAGATGCAAGGGAAAATCCCGTGTCAAATGCATAAAGTGCAAAGTTCATTTATGCCTAACTAATATTTTAAACTACTATACGGATTGTCCCAAACTTTTAAATAGAATTCCTTTTAAAATATCCACGAAAACGACTCGAAACCCGCGGTTGTGTGCACCACAGCCAGTTAAACATAACTACGCTAAGAACTCTGGTTTACAGAGATATCTTAATGTGTATGACACGTAGTTCCATCATATTGATTTATTCCAGCATAACCGGAATACTTTTACCCAGAAACTGAATTCTAAGGCAAAATAATAATAATATTGGTAGAATAAAATATCGAAAAGGAACATATCACATACACTTACACATAAATTCACAGATACACAAGAACACTTAACATCCCAGTCACAGTCATACCTAGCACGCATTAACTCAAATATAGAATACTATTAATTTAATATAGTTACTATATAAAATGTAATAATTATTACTTTGTAATTGGCACCACATGTTTTTAAATTAAAGATAAATTATGTTTTAAATGTGGTGTAAGGTAATATATAACAAATAAATAAATAATAAAATAAAGACAAGAAATGCTTCCTGGTCTTTCACACACAGATAAATATATATTTTTTCCTAATTATTGTTCTTACTGTGTTTTTGTATTTGTGCCAATGACTGATTATGCCAAAAAACTAATAAATGTTTATTTTATCTCATAGAAAGAATTGAACTATGCTAATTCATTTATAATTTAGAAATAAAAAGGTTTCTAAATTAATATTATTTCATTTCAGAACAACTTTGCATGCCTTATTCTTATTACTATGTATGACGGGAGTCCACATTTGTGCACATTAAGAAAAACTAGATTTTCCCGAATAGTTTAAGGCATTTTTTATAGTCTCGTTATTATACTTTAAACACATGGGATTTACCAAATCCATCGGATGAAAAAAAAATTCAGGTCTGAAAGGGTTAAATAGAATATATAATCTGTAATGCAATTTGCGCTTAATTATAAATTATTAATCTATTAGTAAAAATCTTAAAGAGTTATTATTTGATGGACAACTTATACGTAATTGAAAGAATTATTATGTCATTAAGAATAAGCATTTAAAATGCTTATTATTATAATAAAATACAAAATATTGTTTTGCGTAATAAAGCAAACAACCTCGATTCATTCCATTAACAATTATATAATACCTATATATTCTTATCAACATTACAATATTCGTAATTATTTTGATAAATTACTTCATCTATGTATAATAATATTCTCTAGAACAAGATAGATTCTAAGAGCCTGTCCAGATGAGGCGTTTTACTCGCGAGTCGACTCGTATGGACAGGCTTAGTCACGACATTTACCTTGCCTTTCAATCATCAATATTACATTATAATAATTAAAATAGTCTATATACAATCTTAAAAAAAGTACTTTACTTATGGTGACTGTTCTCACTTAACCGGCTTAGATGGAAACGTTTAGATTTTTTATTTTATATCATGTTACGCTGTACCGTACACATTTAATCTTCAAAAACAATTCGAATCGTGTAGCTTTATGTAAATAACAAAATTCTTTTTATTCTTCTTCTATAAATTCTATTATTTTATAAATTTCCTGTAATAAAACCAAACATGACGTATAATATTCAAAACTTAGTAAATAGAAAAAAAATCATTTATATAAACACATAAATTTGGTAATTTTTTTCGAAGCTTAATATTTTTATTTCTGTCTGGTATTATTCGAGTGAATGAAGCAAAAAGATGGCGTCGCACCGAACGCGCCATTCTGCTAATGGTGGAGCAAGACATGCGAGTTGCTTGACTGGAAGTCGGTGAGGTACTAGACCGGAAGTAAATGATATTTACTGTCAAATTGACAAGCATGCGGAAATGGAAGTGCTTATCTCATAAATAAGCTTCGAATAAGGTCAAATCAATCATTATCTCTACACTTACGTAAGGGCAATCACCTTAAGTGAAAAAACAGATATAAGAGACTTACAGTGTTACCTGTTAATTGACAACAATTATAAATATATAATATAAGCCTGCTAGGTTCGTGTCAATCTCACTTAGTTTAATTTCTTTCAAGTTATGAACAAATTGAAATAACATAAATAAAATCGTTACTATTCATTCAAAATTACTCATTAATAAATAATTTCTAGAATCTAAATACACCCACCAATTCTCATAACATTTCCAATTATTTACAACTTGAATTACATACCATCACATTTTTGAGACAACCTTTGACTAGGGATGAGCTATAATCGAGATATCGCTATCTGTCCACATCTGTCATATTTTATTCTTTACAAGAATGATACATGTAATTTCTGTAATTTTACGATTTATAAACTCTACTATGATCACTCGGGCTAAAATTTAACAGAAAGAGATATACATTAGGGTAGTTCATTTCCGCAATTTGTTTTTTTTAGTTTAGTTAGTATTTATTAATTTCTCACATTTTCCGGTATAAAAATGGCTGTAAATTCATGAAATATTGGTCGAATAACTTTTTTTTTTATGGGTCGATGCTTTTTTGCTTCCTACTTTTAGCGGTTTGCTCGAAAAATTAAGAATTTTTTTTTTTTCAAATATTGTACTTTGACGACTCCTAATGGTGAACTAGTGCGAGTTACACAAAAAACACTAAGACTATTTAAAAGATCGTGAAATTCCCCACAAGTTTCATAAAACCGATTTGCAATATTGTAAAAGCCACGCAAGCATTAGAAATTTGAAAAAAAAATCAGGTTTTTAAATGGTAAAACTATAAATTTAAATTGTAACTACTTAAAATTAATATTAGGAGCTCAAACTTGGTGTGATTTTTTTTTTCTATATGTAGATTAATATTTTGCATGAGCAACAAAAAAAAATGTTTGCGGAAATAAACTACCCTAATATACATGTACTTATATTTTGACAACTTAATATATCGATAAGAATTTTTGGACGTAAGTTACAGTGCTATATGTGTTCGATTTATTTCCGTAAACTTTTCAAAAATTCTCCTTAAGCTACTCTCATACGCTCGATTCGACGACGACGACGAAGTTACGGCTACTTGTAAAAGCGCACAAAATCCTTTGTACAACTTTGTCATTCCGATAATAACTCGAAATTCGCTTTCCCAAGTTCCATTAATGTATGTAAAAACGATGGACCAATTATCGGACTCCGCTTATCGACACTTGCATTCACTACTACTACTATAGAGGGTAAGCTAAGTAGAACTATCTCATAAAGAGGACATGTTGAAAAAGTGTCCAGCACTAAGCACTAAACAATAGCTCCAAGACCCTCCAAAATGGCAGTACCATAGGCAAAAGTCATGGATAGTCCGAAATAATCTTGTAAATATAACCTAAAATAACTGCTGTAAGATAACGTGGAGTGTAGTAGAATTCCGTAAACTTTAAATAATACCTTTAGTGATTTTTGAGTGTTTACTTTTATAACCTGTTGAAATAATTGAACAAAAATAAATCTTATTGCTACTGTAGCGGCACACTAATTTAACGCATTTTGACGGACACTTTTTCATACACAGAGACAGTTCTCCTTACTTCTACACTCCATAACTGCTACTACAAAACTTCGAGCCGATACACTATAGCAGTAGCGTTAAAATAGGATAACAAAAGTGAATTACAAATAAGGAGCGGATTTGACATATTAGAAAAATTAATTATCGATATACGAGTAACATCCCTACTTATGATATGTCAACAATTAAATTTACACATTCAACCAAATCATACATTCAGATGTATTGCAATATTTGTACCTTACACTTTAATTTTATATATACATAAATTGGCACACTCATGGCGTAGTGCCCATTACTTTAGAGATCTTATCCAGGTAATAATCGTGATCATACCTAGTCACTAAGATTCCGTCGCTCACTTGGACGTCTCCTGGGGAGTAGTCAATGTATTGCCCTTTGGCACTAGTCAATTTACCTTCAACTGTCCGAATAATAGCATCTCCAGCACATATGTCCCACTTCTTTATCATAGTCTCATGCAAATAAAGGTCGTAAGTACCGTTTACGACTTCCATGATCTTAAATCCGGCTCCGGCCGCCGATGTCACAGAGGTCTTGGACCCGAAGGCAAATTTAGCCATCTCTGCAACTTTCCCCGGATGAGATAGAGACACTACCACTCTTGGATGTTCTTTGTTCTCCTCTTTCTATAAATATAGATTACATATTTATTAATAAGGGAATGGACGCACATTAATACGCGAGCGGTTTTGGGGGAGGGGTCAAGCGGAATTTCACTAAATCTCACGTGGGAGGGAGAGAAGGTTTCACAAATGTTACGTAATTTTTTCGAACATAAAATAGTGTAATAATGTGTGAAAGTCAAATATCTAGAGTAAAAAAATATTTCTACATTAAAATATGCCGAAATCTGTCACAACTCTTTTATATATTAAAATCCATGACTATACGAGTCCTTATATTTCAAAATATGTTAAATCCAATTTTAGCCATTCTTAATATTTTAAGTTATATTATTTTTCAAACTCGTTTTGTACTTGTTAAGTATGAAGATCATAAAAAAATACTAATAATCTTATGAGCGGCAAAATTTGAACTTTGTTTTTGGTGTACAAACATTGTAATATCTTAAAAAATTAAACATGTTATATGAACGATTACAACTGTACTTAGATCATTTTGAAATGTAACAACTCATATGTAAAGTTATTTAGTATTGCTATTTCAAAATATAATGGATTAATATTTATAACTAAATGTAACAATAGTAAAAAAGTTAAGGTAAACTAACTTAAATAAATGTTTTTTTTTAAATATATCTAACATACTCAAAATAATATAAAGTAGTAAATTTTGAAAGATATGGCATGGGATTAGGAGACGCGAGAGAACAGTCGAGACGAAATCTCAGGATATCACCTAAGCCGAGGGGGGTCAGAAAAATCTCGAAAAAGGCTCACATAATTAATGGAAGTACCCCAAGTACCTGGACAACCAAGCATTGCTCAGTAGTAGCTTTGATTTTATTGATATACAAGTCTCATACTGATTAAATAAACATGAATATTTTTTAGTCTAGGTCATTGGCACCATCTCACAAAATGTTGAGGTACCAATAGTCTATCATGCACTGGTAACAATGCAAGTACCACACAAATTTACAAGATGGAGGTATATGACATAATAAAATATGTTTTTTTTTGTAAAACAAATTTTGAAAAAGCAAAGTTGCGTTTCATATTATAACATTTGACCCAAATAGTTATAATTGTTTCCTAAATACAGAAACAAAGACCATAGGAGTGGCCTAAACATAGTAAATCAGCCCCAGAAAGATATTTAAACGGTACTTTGGGTTTATGTATGGTACTATAAGATATTAAGACCCTGATAGTTTCTTATCTCCCAATTTAATTGATTTTAAAGAAAAAACAAAATATGTGAATAACGGAAAAAAATAATCTTATGATTGGTAGAAGAGATTGGTCTCAATTAATTTTTAATATATTCTGGGGCTACCAATACCAGTTTTAGGAACAAAAAATGAAGACCCATACATAAGATCATTGAAAAAAAAAATGTTTTCTGTTTTAAATTCTATTTTTATCTATGATGCAATTTCCTTACAATAATGAAACTATTTATTTTTAAACCTTATATATTTACCTACAATACCATGAGTATTAAAAAAAATTAATGGGTAGGCCACAGTTTAAAAACAACCACATTTTTATGCAATTCATCCATTTGCTTATAACTATATGTATAAACTTTCTAGGTCTATTCATTTTTTCATACAATAAACTTACATGAGCAACTGTAGGTATGTTGGAAGAAGTTCTCTTCGTGAACCATCCCCAGTATGTGTGCTGGGGGAATGGATAATGAATAACACCAATAATGGGTACTCCTCTAATAGCGACACAGACCATAGTTGTCACATACTGGTACAGTGCCTCTGCAATAGATTATAGTAAAAATTATTAGTTTTTAATTATTAATTTAAAACAATGACGGTATATACTTTATATTGGAGGCAGATTAGCCCTTGGTTGTTTTATTAAAACCCAAATTTCGAGCCAATTTATCTGCTGACTAGGAAGTCATAAAGTCTACATTCATTTGTATGGACCTTAAATCATTATGATTTTCAACAGTCCAGAGGTTAAGCTGCTGAGTTTTTAATAAATATAAGTGTAAAGCCAGAGATGGCTCTAGGTAGCTGTGACCATAAAAACCATGGAAGAAGTCACTGAACAAAATGTAATCACAATAACTAATAAATTCAATGAAATTTCTAGAAAAATATTTGTCAATTATATAAGGATACAACTGACACCTTTGGAGTATCTTACACCACCTGAAAAATTGTGTAGAGCTCTACCTATGAGTACAGAAGTAAAGAATGACTTTTATAAAAAAAAATTGAAATTTAAACCAAATACTCTGTAACCAAGTACCTGTTTCATATTATGAACTTGAAGCTTCACTTATGTCAATATCGATTTGATCTATTCCTCGAAAACAATACACTCTTTATAGATGACAAGTATCCTATGGACCTTTTCTGACATGACCTCTGACAATGTGTATAGAAAATCCATGATGACCAATTATGTAGTTGTAAGATACTTAAGGTGTGTAAACCATAAACAACAAACTCATAATACCTTTTATAATATTAGTAAGGGTTGTACTCAAAGTATGTAAGTATGTTGAGTGTGGACAAATATAGTAACGGAGAAAGATTTAAAAAGGTATAGACAGATTATGTGAAGAATTATGTGTGTATAGTACCTGTGAATACTGAGATGACAGCTGACAGAAGAGAGTAGCATAGGAAAATATGTTGTGTCGACCTTACTTAGACGGGATCAGTGTAAAGTGATGATTATTTAAGGTATGTAGCCGACTATGTAATTCATATTTGATTGAGTTAATCAGAGTACATCAATGCATAAAATAATGAATAAATATTTTAATATATAATTTCTTTTTAATTCTTTAAAGGTTTGAGCATTTGAATACAATTTCACCTGATGTTAAATGAAAATATGGTGCAAGATGGTGAATGCACTAAATGTGGGATCATGAGGGACTAGTATTCAAGTGCATAGAAATAATTAATAAATCTTTTAACATATAATAATTATATCATCACTCTATACTAATATTATACAACTGAAGTATTTATCTGTTTGAACACACTAATCTCAGAAACTACTGGTCTCATTTGAAAACTTCTTTCAGTGTTAGATTCATACTCATTCATTTATCGAGGAAAGTTATCATCACACTAAAACCAATAGGAATGGAGCACTAATAAAGAATGTTTCAAAATAGGAGTTTTTGGAGTGTCAGCCCCAAGTTACTATTCCATGCAGACAAAGTCACGGGGAGAAACTAATAATAAATAAATCTTTTAACATACAATAATTATATCTTGAATGTTAGTATAGCTTAGTCCAATTATTTCTTCACAGTGTATTAACAATCAAAATCATCGGGTTCTGTACTAGCTATGAAGCTGACTGTATCGAAACTGCAACTTTACCTGTATATTCTTTCGTAGCATCCAAAGGATCAATCCAAACTGTGACATCTTTAACAAAAACATGTTCATCATTCATTCGTTCTATTATCCCGTGCTCTTTAATTGCTGATTCTACGTCAAGCGCGGGCTGGTCCTCGCACCTCACTTCACCTTTGGACTGTTCCTCTGAGATAACCATTAGCTTTGGAAATGTACTCTTCAATCCGTAATACATAGAGCAATGGGACATATAATCGGCATCCGTTACCGGATCATTCGCACCTTCCCGAGTCTTCCCTTTACTTTTAACGTTGAGTTCATGGTTTTTACCCTCAACGATTCGCTTCCCGCCTTGTTCTGCAGCACGAATCGATGCTTTTAGTAAAGTTTTTAAGTTTATCAGATCACTTTTTTCTGTGGGATAATTCACAGCGCCCGTACGCCAATAAATAATAAGGAATACAACAAATGCCAATGTAAAGCAAGCGAATTTATTTATTCGTAAAGTACCACCGAAATTCATCGTAATTTTGTTGTAAAACTAAATGTTGTTGTACGATTGAGAAAACGCAAAAAAAAATAGAATCGACAGTCAACTGTCAAACAGTTTTTTTAATCTATAGCCCCAGTGTAAATATTCCATAATTCTGCCAGTGTCATATGAATTCTGTGTCAATCCGTAGCACATTTGTCACACACTAAAAAAGCTCCGCCCTTGCTGGACACGATGTCGTACTTTAGCAACACTTTTTACATTGAGGGTGGGACTCATTCAATGAATTTGTCATAGGTCTTAACGGTCATGGAAGAAATAGAATATTATTCAGTGTTTAACGGTATATTAATGGCACTGTGTTCGATACAGTAAAAATAAAAGATTTAAATTTTTCGTTGGTACCATATTTAATCGAAACGAAACATTAGAACAACGTCATAATGTATATTATGAAATTTTATCGTTTGATATTTAAGAATATTGTCTTCATATATACAATATCAATACTTGACTAAATATATTTATATGGATTACATTATATTTTATAAGGTCAATTTGTTTAGTAAATAAATGCAGTGGAAAGTCGTTTTGCCTATTTATATCATTGACCTATATTGTCTATTAATATCGACAACTATAACCCTTCAATATTTTATCTACGATATTTTACAACAAACTATCATATTGTCAAATTTTCATTTTATTAAAATGAATATTGGCAACATTGTTCCAGTCGTACGATTTGGTCGAGAGGGGCAATCTATGGGGGCAATGGTTGTTCAAATTTATATTTATTTTAATCATTTTAATTGACAATTAAATAGGCTTCAGTCTCTCAGGTTATTTTTATTTTATTTTGAAATACATAGTGTACAGAAAATGATTTTAGTGGATATATACGACATGGTAAGATAAATATTGTTGTGATAATTTATTAATCATGCTTAGGTTTAATACAGCGATTATAGAAAAAAACATGTTACAGGCTGGCTGGTGGACCGTGATAATTGGTTTACAAGCCGTTATTATCTCAACATACTATATATTGTCGAAGAAAAAGTCTAAAACGAAAGGTCCACATAGCATAGGGAAATATATAGAATGGAATCCTGTACCTCTGGTGGAGGAAGAAGTCGTGGTCGAAGAGCCCCCACTGATGGGTAAGATCGATGAGAATGTATTAAACGTCGGTGCTACAAGTTTTTTATGCATGGATAAAGAAGAATCCATTATAAAAAGTGCTTTAAAATCAATGGATAAATATGGAGTTGGATCATGCGGTCCGAGAGGTTTTTATGGTACTATTGATGTCCACTTGGAGCTTGAAGAACGGCTTGCTAAGTTTCTTGAAGTCGAAGAGACATGTGTATATTCTTATGGTTTTTCAACTATTGCAAGCGCCATACCATCTTATGCAAAGAGAAGAGATATTATTTTTGCGTAAGTCTTTTTTAAATATACAATAGGTAATAATTGTAAAGTTGACCTTCCAGAACATACTAATAAATTAAAAATTGTAGTCAGCTAGGTAACAGATAAATTCCGTACTATCATACTGTAGTTATATGATGAATTTTAATAAGTGTACTAGAAATAAAGATATATTTATAACACTATTAAATCATTATCATAAATCTTTGTGAATTGCCTGGCATAGGCTTAAAATTCTTCATGTTGTGTAATTAATTTATTTGTTTCAAAAGCTACTATTGAAAAATGACACCATCCAAATTTTCTTTAATCGTGTGCAAACAATTTAATAAATGCAAAGTGATGAAAAATACAATGTTAAAACAATTGTACTGGTTTGAAACCCCCTTAAATTATAATGAAGTATTTATATTGACTCAATTCTAGTATAGCAATGTAACTGTACAGAGCCCGATAGCACATACTGACACTGAGTTTTACAATTCATATAGTCATCACTGTCTTGTGGAAACATGACAAAATAAAGATGAGTTTATTGTCACATGAGTGGTGGGCATACCTCTGGTTAAAATCCCAGTCACTTCTTTACTGGATATAAACAAACTGATACTGAAACACAATACACCCTAATATGCCAATATGCCAACAGGTGTTACATAATTTACACACTAGAAATAGTATAAAATTGATCAATCCATGTTTCAAGTTCACTAGGACCTATAACAGTTTTTTAGGTAGCAGTGTTAGGTTTTATAACAAAGGCCCACAGTACATTACCAATTTACTGGATAGTGAGTTCAAGCACCATGTCAAGCAGGTTTTAGTGTCTAAAGGCTAATATAGGGTGAATCAATATGTGAATGATAGTGAAGTCTGGAAATTTCTCTGTACATGCATCAAGCATGAATGTTATATATGTTTGTAAAAATATGTATCATGAAATGATAAACCAGATTAATTATCTTGCCGGTTCTTCTCGATGACTGGGCTGTTTTCCGAACCAGTGGTAGCTTCGATGTTCATAAGCACCTTCTCTCAGGGCCTAAATTGAATAATTTTGATTTTCATTAAATATGACCAATTAATAAATGAAAGTATCAAATAGGTTCAAAATCTTTTCATATTGCACAGGGCTGTCATCACTTCTTATCCTATATATCCTATGCATATACAATTAATTTTTTTTTTAACAAAATTTTTGAAATTCATTTTGTATAAATCTGTGAATGAAATATTACATAAATTATTTGCATACATATTGTAGCAGTTGTTCAAATTTAACCAATGTTTATAGAGCAAATAAAATTTTAATTAAAAATTTATAACCAAAAAATTTTATGATTTTGCTATTATTTTAAGGACTAAATCAAAATTAAATCATAGTAATTTAATATTGTCTATAATAACAGGGGAGTAGTTATTGGCCTAACAGTCATATTTAATCTGAGAAGGGTCCCTAAGAGGCCATTCAAGTATGACGTAAGCACCGATGGGCCCCCCTTGATTAGCTTATTTTTGATGGCATAGGGGCGGGGGTCCGGCTAGTGATTACGTCACCAATATTTGTCTATTAACCTGAACAGATTTAGATAAATGTTTACGTACGAATGGTGGGGGGGTAAGAGCATTGCTTATTTTTGCTGAGAAGGGGAAAGGGGCGGTCAGAAATTATAAAAATTTTGGTTACGTAATTCTTGAACGCCTCTTACAGCAATAGAAGAAAATGTGGTATAATATATATTCACATAGTGTTTTGTATTTATAATTGACTAGCCGACGTGTGCCCAATTTGTTAGCCGGAAAACATTTTAATTTGTACTGAAATTATGAGTGTGATTCGGTTAGTACTGAGTGCTATGATTTATTTCCTGACTGCCAAAAAGTAGTTTTGATAAAAACTTTTTATTATAAAAATGTCAAAAGTGTGCGTATTACGTTTTGGAAATTTCAATTTCGTCAACGTCCGCTACGTAAGGAGCCGGCCGCAGCCTCGCGAGTAAGCCGCGCAGCTACCTACCTCGTAGACGTAACAGGCCACGCCCCTTCACCCACACAACCGGCGCGACTCCCTTAACGATTTAAATATTTTTTTTAATATAAAAAACTACTTTTTGTGACTTAAATATAACAGTTAGACATATGCTGTCGGTGACTTTTTTAAAGGCATTATCAAGCTCTACACCTTATCTCTAGAATTCAATCATATATATCTCATTAAGGCAGCGTTAAAAAGAAACATTTTCGTTCGACCGTTTTTTCATCGACTTACTTTGTAAATCCGAATACCACAAACAAGTCTTTCCATTTTTTGGGTTTATATATAGCCTACGACACTCACAAATAACGTGGCTTTCTATTAGCGAAAGAATTTTCAAAATCGGTTTAGTAGTTCCTGAGATTACCCTCTACAACCTCACAAACTTCATTATAATATTAGTAGAGATAATATTTATTTTAAACTAGTTGTACCGGCAGCGCCGCACGTGTTTTTTTAAAATTGTATTAATGAAATATAAAATTGTGAGACCATGTACAATTATATTATAAATGCACTTTAAAAACAATTGTATGTAAGACACGCACGCCACTTACAGTAACATGTAACGTATTCATTAGATATATAAATACTAACAGTGTGTCAAATGAGGTTTATCATCAGCAACATATTTGGAATCGTAACCCGCCATATGTAACTACCTCAGTGCTCACTTACACTGTATAAGGAACTACTGAAAGTGACTTAAAGATGTTATTATGATCATATAATATTCCCATATTGTCAATAAGTAATACGTCAGCTATAAGGACGTATAAGGTCAGCTATCTGCCAGTGAAAGTCCCGTGAAAATCGATCAAACAGTTTTGGACATAGCACTGCGGGTGAAACCACTGTTAATAACTAGACTAAAATAAAATAGACTAAATTACTTTTTATAATGTTCGCTATCTGCCGGTAAAAGTCCCGTAAAAAACGGACGAACTATTTTGGAGATAGTACTGCGGGCAGAGCCACGCTTAACAGCTAGTATAAACTAAAATTACCTAAATTACTTTTTATAAGGTCAGCTCTCTGTTAGTAAAAGTTTTGTGAAGGTCAGTCCAACCGTTTTGGAGATAACGTTGCGAGCGAAGCCACGGTTAACAGCTAATATATATTAAAATTGCTTAAATTATTTTTTATATGGTCAGCTATCTATGAGTGAAAGTCTCGTGGAAATCGGTTTAACCGTTTTGAAGATAGTACTACAGACGACGCCACGGTTCACAGCTAGTCTAAATTAGAGTAGCCTAAGTAACCCGCTGTAATTTTAGCTACCTACCAGTGAAATTCCCGTCAAAATCGGTTCAGCTGTTTCGGAGATTACCTGGAACAAGCAGACAGACGGACAAAAATTGCATATATGTATACTTTCATACCCAATAAGTCAAAAAAATTTATTTTGATATTACATACAGATACTTCATTTTTATTATATGTATAGATTACATGTAAAGTTAAAATTTTACCATTTCAGTGATGAAAATGTTTGGTTTGCGATACAGAAAGGCATTGATGCATCTCGCAGTAAAGTTTACTATTTTAAACACAACAGTATGGAGCACCTCGAAGAACTTCTGATAGAAGCAGCTAAGAAAAAGGAGTTGAATCAAAAGAGGCGTGTGTTTCTTGTTGTGGAAGCTATATACTTTAATACTGGTGAAATGTGTCCATTGAAGCAGGTCGTTGCTTTAGCAAGGAAATACAAAATTAGGATTATATTGGATGAGAGCTTATCAATTGGAGTAAGTATACTTATTTCGATAAATGCTTTTAACCCTAGTATTATAATGAGAAAGGATTTTAAAATAACAATACTTGTTATATATCAGTATCATTAATTTTATCTTTTTACTCATATTTTATGAGTTTTAAAAGTGTTATTGACAATTTTTACAAGCTATAAATTTTGAAATGACGTTATCCATGTTTCTTTACAATTTCTAAGTTTTATTGACAATTCCTGAGACAATCTCATTTAGTAATGATCTCTGTAAAATTTCATGAAAATTAAACAATCCGTTTTTAGTTAAACCATGACTACTAATAGACGGACAAAAGTTTTGCTTATGTTCGATTTATGATCAGTGTCCTTTACAAATTACACATGATTTGGAAACAATCTTATATAGAAACTATGCAGATTTCTTAATATATATTGCTTTCACAATTTTGAGTCTCCATTAGATTAAAATTGTGTGATAATTGCCCCTTGTGTTGTATTTTTCCCCCAAGTCTAAAAATAATTTTCATTAAAAAATAAAGGTTTCTTTACAAAAAATACTGTAAGCTGTTTGCTAAATAGATTTAAGCCTTACCTTACATTCATTTCCCAAATGTTTAAATAGGTTTTGGGTAAACATGGACGTGGTATCACCGAATACTTGGATATACCACGACACGAGATAGATCTGATAGTCGGTTCTTTGGAGCACTCCTTTGCAACAATAGGAGGTTTTTGTGCTGGTTCACACTTCATTGTTGAACATCAGAGGTTATCCGGCTTGGGTATGTATCCATTATGCCTATGTACCATAATCATCATCATATAAACCTTAAGAGACCCACTGCAGGGCTATAGGCCTTTTCCCGAAGAAAGATATACTCACTACACCAGCCCGCAACTTATTGATGATATCAAACTGCAAACTGTCGGGTTTTTGTAAGTGTACCATAATCATCATCATCAGCACATAAATCTGTAAGACAATCAGTACAAGGCCATAGGCATCTTCTCGGAGGAAGGTATGGGCATACTCACTACACTAGCTCACAAGTTATTGATGATTTCAAACTGCATTGTGGTAGGGTTTTTCTAAATGTACAATAATCATTATCATCAGCACATAAATCTGTAAGACGACCAGTACAAGGCCATAGGCATCTTCTCGGAGGAAGGTATGGGCATACTCACTACACTAGCTCACAAGTTATTGATGATTTCAAACTGCATTGTGGTAGGGTTTTTCTAAATGTACAATAATCATTATCATCAGCACATAAATCTGTAAGACAACCAGTACAAGGCCATAGGCATCTTCTCGGAGGAAGGTATGGGCATACTCACTACACTAGCTCACAAGTTATTGATGATTTCAAACTGCATTGTGGTAGGGTTTTTCTAAATGTACAATAATCATTATCATCAGCACATAAATCTGTAAGACAACCAGTACAAGGCCATAGGCATCTTCTCGGATGAAGGTATGGGCATACTCACTACACTAGCTCACAAGTTATTGATGATTTCAAACTGCATTGTGGTAGGGTTTTTCTAAATGTACAATAATCATTATCATCAGCAAATAAATCTGTAAGACAACCAGTACAAGGCCATAGGAATCTTCTCGGATGAAGGTATGGGCATACTCACTACACTAGCTCACAAGTTATTGATGATTTCAAACTGCATTGTGGTAGGGTTTTTCTAAATGTACAATAATCATTATCATCAGCACATAAATCTGTAAGACAACCAGTACAAGGCCATAGGCATCTTCTCGGATGAAGGTATGGGCATACTCACTACACTAGCTCACAAGTTATTGATGATTTCAAACTGCATTGTGGTAGGGTTTTTCTAAATGTACAATAGTCATTATCATCAGCACATAAATCTGTAAGACAACCAGTACAAGGCCATAGGCATCTTCTCGGATGAAGGTATGGGCATACTCACTACACTAGCTCACAAGTTATTGATGATTTCAAACTGCATTGTGGTAGGGTTTTTCTAAATGTACAATAATCATTATCATCAGCACATAAATCTGTAAGACAACCAGTACAAGGCCATAGGCATCTTCTCGGAGGAAGGTATGGGCATACTCACTACACTAGCTCACAAGTTATTGATGATTTCAAACTGCATTGTGGTAGGGCTCTTTCTAAGTCTAAGTAGTTTGCTACCATCCTCATGTTGAAAATCTAGCGCCAATCCAAGCACCCATTGGTGTGATCCGGCAGCTGTCCTTGAGAGTCAGTCCGCCTCTAGGTTGGAGATGTTTACTAGTAAGACTACGTCGTCATTTAACATCAAATGATATTGCGGTCAAACGCGACAATCAATAAAGTATATTTTAAAAAAACTCCGAAAAATCTACAGTTCTATACTTTCCGAGAAACGTTTTAGTATTATCATCATATGTGGGAAAATAAGCATAAGAAATAATTAAAAAAATTATTCATGTCGCATCACCAGATGTATATGTCCTATATTTGTTTTTGGAAGTTTTCGAAGCTGCAGTAAGTTTGGGAATTGTTAGTAATATTTCTGGGAATTTCCATTTTTAATCTTAGACTCCAAAGTATTGGTTACTTTATTGGTTAAAAATTATTATTCAGACTGGCGTTTAACTATCTCAGAACGTGACGTCTTTTTTTCTCTCGAACTAACTATGCTATTGACCTACCAAGGTTTAAAGCTTCACCGGACTACATCCGTGACGTCATTATGCCCTTGAGGACTGTGACAAGTTCATTGAATAATTAATTACATCTGTATTTACAATTGACAAACATTTTATTACTACCGGGGATAATTCCACCACTGCACAGTATGTTTTTCTTACGGTTTCCTTGAAATAATTGTAATTGAGTAGTCTGGTGAAGCTGTTAAGACCTTATAAGGTCAATAGCGTAGTCAGTTCAAGAAAAAAAAATGTTTCACAGTAAATTAACGTTGCGAGAAGAATACGTACAATTTAACAGACACTTCAGTACGATCAAAACAAAAATAAATAGATGACTGTTGTTCTCTTTTTTATTTAAACCTCTGAAAAATGGAGTCTCAGAAGATAGTCACTAAATTGAAGTAAAATGAAATAAATCAATGTCTTCGTAAAAAGCAATTATTTTTTTTTGTTTTAATTTATTTAAAAGAATGCATTACTTCAGGTATATCATTATTTTAAAATATGTATGTAATGTAGCATTGCTAATTATTCAGTTTTATGCTGATTATCGTAGTGCATTATGCTCCAGTTGCTCTGTCTACGCTGAAATGATCTTGTAACATATTTTATACAGAAGTGAATTAAATACAAACTTTTTTTCATGCTTATTTCAATATCTTTATGGTAAAAATTATCATATTTTCTACAGCGATCAAATAGCAATACAATTTTTTACTACTTATCCTTACTTTTAGAATTAATTTAAATCACTTCATTTATTTCGCTTCATTATCACTTCAGTTAAACCCAGAATGAAGGTTTAACACACACAGGTTAGAAGGTGCTCAGAACACACCTACAGATTCTTAGGTGCCAGTTTTTATATTGATCTGTTAGTAGAAACTAAATAAATGATCTAGTTTTATTTTTGACAACAAATCTTCTACATTGCCATTATCGAGTACATAATAATATTACAAGTTTCTTTTGATAATTCCAATGTTCTAAACAAGATAGAAGTATACTTTTTAGAACTTTCCATGGAGTTTTTATGGCATCTTAAAATTCATGCTCCATAATATTATTTCTCATCCACTTCACTTGTATAATATAAAATCCACTACATGACAGACTAAAAAAACTCTCGCGAAAGAATCCATCCTGGCCTCTTGTTCATTTTATTTTTTTGTCCAGGGTATTGCTTCAGTGCCTCACTGCCACCGATGTTGACTCAAGCGGCAATATCAGCTTTAGACATTTTGGAAGAGAAACCAACCATTATTGATGAATTGAATACCATTTCTAAACAATTGCATAGGTAAGTTTGTGTATATTAAAAAAAACATTGTTTAATTATGAAATCATGTTAAAATCCTTCTTCTGCTTCTTTTTTAAAATGGCAACATGTGTGCGCACGCAATTTTGCCAATATCAAGTGAATGGAGCCATAAACAATGGAGATTGCGCCAGACAATTAAACAATTATCATTATATCCAGAGCGGGCTATCTACAAACAGATACCACAAAGAAAGCACATGTAAACTAAACATACAGCATATTGTTAGAATACAGACGTACACAGGAGCATCACACTAAAATCTAAAGTTTAATTTTGTTAGTATTAATAAATTTCGACAGGCATTCTAGAATTAAATGATTATCCGTAACAAGAGTTAAGAGACACATAATGTAGTAGGACGGGGAATAGAAGGAGGTAGAACATCATAGAGAGAGACTCTGTTTTTAGGGATATTAAAAAATATGTGATCCGGTGATCCGTCCTCTAAGCCATATTCACAAATAGAGTGATCCCTGATCCTTATTTTATTCAATTGTACTGGTGGGCTGACGTGCCCAAGGCGCAAGCGACAAATAATAGAGACAACATTTTTACTAACATTTCTAAATTAAAAAAACCATAGCTTTTGCGGAATATCATTTTGCAAAGACCCATAATGCTTGCCTTTAATTTTCGAGACAAATCCCAACACTTTTGCCATGCATCAAACAATCCTAATTTAGATAATAAGCATAAGTCCCTTGCGTAAATTATATAATGATCCAAAGAACCCGACTGGATAGCAAATTTGGCACAGGAGTCCACCGTTTCATTGCCCGAAATTCCACAGTGCCCCGGGATCCAGGCAAGAACCGTACTAAAACCTAATTTAATAATATTTGAATAAGACTGGCATTCAGATGACATAAAAACCTTATAAAACAAAACAAAAACCTTATAAAACAAAACTATATTTTTATTACTAAAAGCCCACTGAATACACGTCCTTTTGGTTTAATATCGTACAATTTTCTAATAAAATGGTGGCTTCGTTGTTAGAACTTTTCAGAGTGTTTTGTGACCTCTTAGAATTTATGTTCCGTATTATTATTATTTCTAATCCATTTGTTTACAAGACAGTATTACACAAAACGCCACCAACATAAGATAAAAACCGCAAGTCTATGAATTAAAATAAAATACCATTATAAGAATAGTTTTCGTCTTCCTCTTGTCAAATAGCATCATTTATTATTTCACAGGGCACTCGGTCAACTTAAAAACTATAGATTCCGCGGTGACGAAGTGTCGCCCATAAAACACGTATACCTGAAGAAGGACTTAACCGATCGCTTGAAACATTCGTATCTGAGGAACATAGCTAATTATTGTCTAGAGAAAGGTGTGGCTTTTGCAGTGTCCTCTTATCTACGAGACGTAGAGCACAATTGTCCAGAGCCATCTATAAGATTGGTCGCCAGTAGGAAACTGAATGACGAGAATATCTCTCACATATGTTCGCTCCTCGAAGAGGCCTACGAGAATGTCGGTCCTAAACCAGATTTGCAAGTTGTATGATTAACATACTTTGTTTTTATGTTAATAAGTACAATTTTTTATTTAGTTTTCGCTGTATTCAATTATTTTTTGTATGTTGTCACCATTGTAATTCATGTTTAATTCGAGACTTTTTGCAGTTTTGATTCAATTATCTGAAATGTATCGATTATAACGTAATCGGAAAAAAATTAAGATAAAAATTATTTCAAAAAATATCTTATAACTAGGGATATTTGGATTTTCGTATTTGCAATTTATTCATTTATCTATCAAATCGATTATGCAATCCGAAATTGTATTCGAATACAATTTAGATACCCCCTAATTATGATTATAAGAATTGCATGTAATAAATTAATATTATTCTAGAATGGGACTAAAACGTTGGACCAAATATGCAGACATTCGTATGCAATACCGATTTTTATTGATTGTTATTTGTGAAGAAATGTATCGATGTAGGTTATTACTAAAAAATATAAGGTATTTTGTTGTTTGCTTTATGAGTACACTTAGGTTAATTAAACGCTAGTTAAAACTGGTTTGTTAAATACCAATATACGAGCCATAGTGAGGTATTGAAGCTGTTCTTGATAAATAATTACATCAAGTAAAAAAAATATCAATTAAAAAATACTGCTATTTTAATTTCGTGCCTACATTAGCTTTTGGTTTTACAAAAGAGCGGAATGCAAGTTTTAGGATGAAATACTACAAAAATGTTTTATATTTTCAAATAATGAGAATTAAAACTAATTAAAAGTTAATTTAATGTAACCTAAAAATATGTGACATTTATAAATAACAACGTAATACAGAGACAAGCTGACAGATGGCGTTTAAAACAAATATCACAGTTACATTGTTAAACGTACACAAACCAGAGCATTTATGAAACGCATTTGTAAAATAATCAATATGTTTTATTTTTATTTTAAGGTGATATGTAGGTTTTATTTTTATGGTTATATCTCTTAACACGTCTAAGCATATTATTTGCTGTTGAACCATAAATATATTAAATATAAGGTGACAATAAAATGGTGATTGTGAGTAGAGAAAAAAAAAGAATCAATAACTTGATTCAAAATATTATAATTGAGAAAAAAATTACATACCTTTTTAATTCTATGGAGATATAATTACCGCATTTTGTTTTGTTATAACCATTGTATTATTATAGGGAATATTATTTTTTCAAATGTTATTTAATTATAAAGTAATATGCACATTGTTTTGTAAAGTATAATAAAATATTCATTTATTTATTGTCTGGTCGTGTTTTTTGCCCTTTTTCATCAATAAACGTATCTAACTAACCCTAGGGTAATCCATAAATTATGTCGCTTGATTTTCATCGATTTTTAGAGCAGCTTCCGTTGTTACATATGTGTAATTCGCCTTAGGTGGACGTCATCTTTTTCAATTTCAAATTCCGAAATTATTAAATAAGAATAACATTTTCATTATATATATTTTTATACTTTCTATGTTTTAGCATTTGACCACTATCTTATCTGATATTAAATGACGATGTAGTCTAAGATGGTAAAGGCGCTAGACCTAAAGGGGGCTGGTTCTCCAAATGCAGCTGCCGGAATAAATCAATAGATACTTGGCGATAGATTTTCAATTTGAGGGTGGTAGATAACGTTGCCACCCTGTGTTTGGAGGAGAGGGAATGGGGAGGGGGAGGGAGGTGATCCTGCAGCGCGCTCACTGACCGAACGAAACACAACAATGCAAGCACTGTTCAATAGCTTCAGCGTGGCTCTACCACCTCTAAAAATGTAAGTCTACGTCCATCGACGAAATGTCCGAACACGATATCAACTAAGCCAAAGTCGCTGTATACTTTTTTTAATATTTACACATATTTCTCTTCCTAGGATCGATACCAAATGATACTTTTAAATAAATGCAAATCATATCAATGTAATATGAACAAAATTTAATAGCCTTGGTGTCCATGGACTTTATTCAAAGCTTCAATAAAGGTAGTACTAGTAGCGAAACAAAAAACATTGGGTAGTTGACGTAATTCAAAATTGTCCGAAACGCGACATCGTAAAATCACGCCGAAGAGCTATACAAATTTAAACCTTATATCATAGTATAAAGTTAAAAAAAAATATTTTTTTCTTTTTTTAAATTAATTATTTTTAATTCGTTGTATTTACCTGTGATGTACCCTTGTAAATTAGGTAGAAACGACAACATGTAGACCTACAAAACTCCTTTCTTCTTATAATAATCGGACAATTGTCTACCAATTAGGCTCTTTGTTTCGTGGTTAACACAAATTATACGTAGGGTTGTTACTTGTACTTTATAATAAAATATTATATGTTGTTTCAGACAATTATATTTTATATAAGGTGTAATATTTCTAGAATTCATAAAAACACTTAAGTAAAAGCATAATACCTACTCATGACATAAAGGAGGTTTTGATACAATGTGCTTATTTCTCCTACTGTTAATATCGAATAATTTTTTGCTCATTTTTTTTTATAATAGCAAGGCTAAATGACATCACTATGCCTGATGGTAAGCGCAGTACAATCCAAAAACAATGGCAACCACCGAGTGACACACTATCCATCGCCGGTCGCCGCTGTCATGCCGGCCTGAGAAAAGCTGGATATGCACAGGCTGTTCCCGAAACGCGACCCGCAGAAGCCAATCACTATGACGGACTTTTCCGCCATATACATGGTGGTTGCGAACCAGTCAGGCTGGAAAGCCCTACAACCCCGCTATCGCCATTGCCTCGTTCGTTCTTCAGCAGGGTGCACCACGTGCAGGTGAGGTTGGCTTGGATGTCTCAAGTCTTACATGTTATTTGACACCCCTTATATAAAAGAGAGCACAGCCCTACTTAAATGAACACAGCTGATGGTAATAAATCCATATTGGATTACATCACATATTTATTTAAGCCACTGAATATTTGAATGAAATGTGGTTACAGTTTCGTGATTTTTTTCCTGCAGACTCTTGGACAACACTTTTTTTCTGATATTATTTATTATTATCTAGTGCAGCTTTAATACAATATTAAAGTGAGCGAAACAAGATACTATTGCTATACTTAACTAGTTACATCTAATGTTTTTTTTTAATTACTCGCATTTGTTGAGATAATAGCATTAATGACGGTTTCGTTGTTATCTTTTATAGCATTTAAATTATTTTGGAATGTAAATTTGAGATTATGTTAGTTGTAATACATAATAGGTATTTAACATATTTTAATTATAGCTCTTCTTTCATGTGACAATAACCAACATTTCTTTTGAACTCCGTGTCGTTTGAAGAATGTAGAGGTTCTCTTATCTCCACCAGTCTCCTGTCAGTTTCCAGCGCTTGATTTTTCTGCTGCAAATCCTTTATTACTCTCTGATGGTGATTGTACATACCGTGGTACGTTATTCTAGAATTATTTTAAATATTATTTCAAGGCACAATTCTGCCTATATTATCTTTTGTGGAATTTAAGGTATAATAGATAAAGTAAACTACAAAAAAAAAAATAAGACAATGGAGCCGATATGATCAGCGTGCGATACACGTTACCAGGATATTGTGTTTAGCATCTAATAATTGGCTTCTCACGGAAGTTAGTCCTCGCGTTGCTGTGCTCTGTTTAAAAAGCGAAGTTACCAGCAAGATTTCAGGATTAGTGTCTAAGACAGTACTGTCATTATTACTATATTCCTATTACAGCTTAGTTGTGGAAACTTGACAATGGATTTATCATATCATATGAATAATTTTATTGTAAAAAATTGGTTGTCTGTAAGTTTCTGTCTGTCTGTCGGTTTACGGACGATAATTTAACGCGATAACAACACGGACACATTACCCGATGGAGTGGAAGAGAGATACATGCGTCACAATCCGAACGCTTTAGGCCGATTGCGACCACAGAGTACGTTATATAAAATCGCGACTCTCTATCGCTCGTTGCATGCTCGGCTCAGGCGGAACGTGACAGAGAGTCATGCTTTCACGCCAAAACGTGGTAGTTAAAATTAAAGATTTTTTTTCTCAAAAAAAAGTACATCCCAGAGTTGTTGGCGGGATGTTGGATGTCATGGATTGGATGATGTCATGGATTTTATATTTTTTTCATGGTCTCGTGTTATCTGACTCTATATTTTGTAATTTTGTTGGTTTTTTACGTAATTCGATAATTTTGCACAAGATCAGACAACGGGAAATAATACCACAGAGCATGGATTCTGACTTGCCACAACAAGAAGGTCACTATCTCGTTAGAACATTCAAATGATCACAAGAAACTTGTAATATCTTACCTACTCGACAATGGCAGTACTACTACTACTAGAAATCTGCTAAAATAGATATAAAAAAAGTACGTTCCAATTTAGCTCCAAATTATGGGCACATATATCAGTTCATGAAATTACAAGAAACAAAGAAAATCGTATATTTTATATCTAACTATACAAAATGTAATATATAGTTGTAACTATGTTTTCGATTACATATTTGTTAATGACAAGCTTTTTCCCATGGCTTCGCTCGCGTTATTGTAGATTTTAACTATCCCTTGAGAACGGTTTTTTATCGAAAGGTACACTATATCCTTTTTAACCCTCTGATAATGTACATTAAATTTTTTATAAACTATGGGGCAGTTAAAGTGTTAGATGTATACAAATTCACATTTGCATTTATTGTCTTAGGTTAGTATGAACTGAAATGATTGATATATGACTATTGCATATATGTATATTTGTTAAATATTTCTTTATCAATACAAATTATAAAACAAAGCCGTCTGCAACGTATGTCTGTCTGTCTGTTCGCAATAAACTCAAAAATAACTGAACGGATTTTCATGCGGCTTTTCCCAGTAGATAAAGTAATCCATGGAGAAGATTTAGGTATATAGTGTCAAGGTTTTTTATTATCATGGCGGGATAACGTCCCTCGGGCCCGTTAGTTTACTATATTTTTGTACTATGTCTATGTCTTACCTACATTTCTTTAATGTATTTATTACAATCTTTATAGAATTAGATATAATTGGGAATACTAACAACGCCTCTTCTAGTTTCTTCTCCAACATGTTGTAACTCATATGTACCCTCTCGTATTCCTCTGTCAATCCGCGCATCGGTTTGTCCTTAAGTACCAAAAGAAGTTCAATATAGTTTTCTTAACAAAAAAATCAATATTACGAGTATAAGGGAGTTTTGGCGGGATCTTGGAACGTCATGTAGTTAATTTTATATTTTATTCATAATCTTGTGTTCTTTGACTCTATATTTTGTAATATTGGTGCTGTTTTATGTAATATAGATTGGTTATTGTGTACACATGAGTTGGATGGTAAATAATACCATGGAGCATTTCTGAGTTCTGAATTCTCACAAAAACTCCCTGGAAAGTTCTAATAAGCGGGCCACTATTTTGTTAGGGCATTGAAATGATTGCAAAAGGCTTGTAATATCACTACCTAGTCTACAGTGGCAGTAATAATCTACCAGAAGATTGGTTATAAATATTATGTACTCACTTGCACTCTCTCTAAAACAGGTCTGCGAGTACGTATCTCCAGTCTCGTTTCGACTAACTTTGTTGGATTAATTTTATCCGCGATCGCTGCACGTAGCGATTCGATTTCTTTGTCAACTTTATGCAGGTTTGTTTCCAACTAAAATCGGTCATGTAATATTTAAAATATACCGGGTAGTAGGACATAAGAATTGTATCCGAATTGATAGCGAATTATACATTAAGGGGAACATTAGTCTGTCCTCTTTTGGGACTAGCTACATATATCGCTCGATCGGTTATAGACATCGTGTTGGCCACCACTATCTCTGAACTTCATTGTCTTGCCATCAGATACAGTGACGTGATTTTGCAGCAATAAAAAATTACGAGTTTACAAGTTCACTTGAACGAACGGGCAGATTGGTTCAGTTTCAATTATTTAAAAATTTGTACCGGCTTCCTTTGATTTCCTTTCCTGATTTAATTTGGTTTTATTTATATTCTATTTACTGTGCAGCTACCTGTAGTAACTTCAGAGTGAAATAAATCGATATTTATATAAGATACTAGCGGGTCCGGCAGACGTTGTCCCGCCCTGATTATAAAAAATCCTTGATAAATTATATACCAAAACGTTCCTCATGAGTCACTTTATCCATTGATGAAAACCGCATGAAAATCCGTTCAGTGGTTTTTGAGTTTATCGCGAACAGACAGACGCAGTAGGGGACTTTGTTTTATACTATGTAATGATACATTATGACATAAATGATATTCTACATTATCAAATTCCAAATATATAGGTGAGACTCGTGACACACATGCAGATTGCTCATGTAATCATACTCATGGGGTGTCGCAGGGTGTCGAGTCTGTGTCGACTTTATGCAGGTTTGTTTCCAACTAAAATCGGTTATGTAATATTAAAAATATACCGGGTAGTAGGACATATTATTTGTGTCCGAATTGATAGCGAATTATATATTAAGGAAAACATTATTCTCTTTCGGGACCAGCTAGTTATCAAGATGCTTGATGGCTGGCAACAGGGAGCCCCGATAGATATCGTGTTGGCTACCATTATCTCTGGTTGATTCGTTTCTTCGGGTCGCGTTTCGGGATCATATCCAGCTTTTTGCAGGCCGGCATGATAGTGGCGACCGTCGATGAATAGTGTGTCACTCGGTGGTCGCCATTGTTTTTGGACTGTACCGTTTTTGGACCGCCTTTCACTTTAACCTTACTCCGCAGCCGGTTGTAAAGCAATATGCTATAGATGGACAAAAAAAATTGAGGTGATGGAAAAAATTGCAAAGTCATCCTATAAGAAGTTTGACTTCAAAAACCAGATGACTCACTTTGTATTTCTGCCATTCCATTTCATTTCTAGCACGTTGTATATCGTATACACGTCTTCTCATCACCAGCTCAACGGCCTGACTTTGCGCGTACATCTGGTTTTTCGCCTGTTCTCTACTCTTAAACATCGTCCCCCTTAAAGACTTGGATTCAGACATCAACTGCTCTGCTATCTTTATGGTGTTCTCGATGCAATGTACGTAACTTTCTTCTGTCATTGTTCTAGATAAGTATTATATATTATTTTACATAATTAGTGTGTTAATAAGAATTTCATTCGCGTTAATTTACAATATAATAGGTGCAATCTAGCGTCTCTAGAGGCTGGCCCAAAAATGCCCCGAAGACATTGTT
Source organism: Antheraea pernyi (assembly GCA_015888305.1). Taxonomy (NCBI): domain Eukaryota; kingdom Metazoa; phylum Arthropoda; class Insecta; order Lepidoptera; family Saturniidae; genus Antheraea; species Antheraea pernyi. The sequence continues at coordinate 174,235 of MU159290.1, read as the reverse complement.
GTACCTACTGTATACGTAATGGATTGTACGTAAGCAGAGTATACGAGGTCCAGAGATTGCTGTTGTAGAAGCTCTAACAATATGCTTTAAATAGTTTTATTTTTACATTTGGTGTGCAACGAGTAAACCTTACGGACCAGCATATTTCCTCACACCAACAACGCTCTTCGCTTTCTTTCTACGTCCTTGTCATCTTATCAGAGATTGCTGTTGTAGAAGCTCTAACAATAGTTTTTAAATAGTTTTATTTTACAGTTGGTGTGCAACGAGTAAACCTCCGGGCCAGCATATATAGAGGATATATGCCATACCAGCAATGCCCTACGCTCTCTTTCTACGTCCTTGTCATATTTTCCGTGACGTAATGTCCGAGATAGTTACCTTGAGAAACCTTTTTTAAAGCAGACACTAAGACTCACAGATAGATTGCAAGTAATTGCCTTCTGACGAGGATTAAATAGCATATAATGACTTTTATTAGAATTGTATTTAAGAACGTATAAAAAGTATAAATTTCACACACTGGTAATAATTTCCTGAGGCCACCAATCGAAGGGCTCAACAGTACCATGTCGGTGGCATGATTTATATTATTTATATTTATGCCATAAATATAGCAACCGACATGCATGCTGTTCAGATTCAGGATCAGGTCATTTATATAATATTGGTGGTGTTTTACGTAATATAGTTCAGTTATTGAGCACAAATGAAGTGGATAGGAAATACTTCGTGGTAAAGTATGAATTCTTTGATGCCACGAAAACTACATGGAAAGTTTTAACAAAGAAGCTACCATCTTGTTAGAACCACTCTAGACTTGACAAATTATGAAATGACGTCCAATTTGGCTGCATGGTCTGGGTACCTTTTCCTTTTCCTTAGAATGGAAAAAAACAACATCCTTAGAAAACAAAGTTATCGGTAAATGACTCACTGCGGCGGTACTCTAGTTGGATCCGGCTTAAAGGAAATGTCGGAACTGTCCCTGGTTAAATATTTCACATGATATTCCAGATCAAGGGTGTCATCCTTATTCTGGATCTCACGATCCAGTCTGCAGTAAACGTTATGAAGTTCCTTTAGCTTCTCCCAACCCATATGGCAAACGTCTGTGAGAACTCGTTTGCTGTTCTCAATTATATGCAGTTCCTGAGAGATTATGTGGCTTTAAACTTTGTGTTTAAGTCATGGTTATGAAGCAACTAAGCAAATAACAAGCTCAGTAACTGGAAATTCTGACCGTTAAACCTTAAATTATATACTTGTATATAATCTGTTAAAGCAATGACAAGGCTAATAGAATCGTCTATAGAATCTTGATATTTTTTGGACTCGATTTACTACTACTGGGTTACTGGGTCATATTAATTGAAGATGTCATGATATATCTTTTTAAATAAAGGCAAAGTGTCTAAAACAAAAAAAAAAACCATTCAGTAGTTTTTACGTGATACCCACACAACCGCAAACCTATGTTATTTTATTTATACGAGTGCTCACCCACCGGCCTAACTTCGGGCATATACATAGATAAAAAAAGCTTTTCCTATATTTTATTGATTGTTAAAACCTCGTCAAAAGCTACAAAACAAAAAAAAAGAATAAAGAAAATCGGTTGACAAACAGGAGAGGGTGATGTGCTTGACCGTTTTTCCATTGCCTATTTATATATAGAATAGTTTCTGCCCACAACTTCTTCCGCGTGGAATAGTTACTTTGGTCTAACGCTTACTAACACACAGCGGCGGAAACTCTTCAAAAGAAAAGAAAACCACGATTTTGAAAAATTCTTCATTGGCGCTCCGCTCCTATTAGTCGTAGCGTGATGATATATAACCTATAGCCTTCCTTTATAAATGAACTATCTAACACTGAAAGAATTTTTAAATCAGACTAGTAGTTCCTGAGATTAGTGCGTTCAACCAAACAAACTCTTCTGCTTTATAATATTAAGTATAGAGTATAGATAGATAAAATATAATAGGACGTGAAAATAACCTTCTTCAGTTCTTCACCAAGCTGATCTCTTGTCAGTTCCGGAGGTACCCTTTGATCTCTGTTGGACAGACATTGCGAAACCACCATCAGAGGCACTTGTAGAGATTCTAGATGCAGCTCGGTGGCAGTTTTCTCCTCTTTTAAAGCTCTTATTTCATCTCTCACACATTCTCTCGTAAATCTCTGCTTCTCTTTCCACGATTCGACTTCGAATATTCTAAAAAGATAACTACATTGTATTTGTATTGTCCCAAAACACATTACCGATTTACCGGATAATTAGTTTAAACACCATGTCAAAGTGGTTTTAATATCTAAAGCCTATTTATTATAAATTGGATCTATATTTTAATGATCCTGACGTCTGGAAATAATGATGCCCCTGTCTATGACCCAGATCGAGTTTCTTGCCAGTTCTTCTGGATGGCTGCTTTGTTTTTTGGAACCAGTAGTAGCTTTAACGTTCATAAGCGCCTTCTCAGAGCCTAAATTGAATAAAGTATATTTTCGGTGGCAGTTTTCTCCTCTTTTAAAGCTCTTATTTCATCTCTCACACATTCTCTCGTAAATCTCTGCTTCTCTTTCCACGATTCGACTTCAAATATTCTAAAAAGATAACTAAATTGTATTTCTCTTATCATATCCTCCCTCTAGTTTTTTAAGTTAGGTAGGTAGTCTTGTGTTAGGTTTTATATCAAAGTCTCAAAGCACATTACCAATTTACCGAATAATTAGTTAAAACACCATGTCAAGCGGGTTTTAATATCTAAAGCCTATTATAGAATGGATCAATATTTGAACGATGGTGTTGATCTCTGTTGGACAGACATTGCGAAACCACCATCAGAGGCACTTGTAGAGATTCTAGATGCAGCTCGGTGGCAGTTTTCTCCTCTTTTAAAGCTCTTATTTCATCTCTCACACATTCTCTCGTAAATCTCTGCTTCTCTTTCCACGATTCGACTTCGAATATTCTAAAAAGATAACTACATTGTATTTGTATTGTCCCAAAACACATTACCGATTTACCGGATAATTAGTTTAAACACCATGTCAAAGTGGTTTTAATATCTAAAGCCTATTTATTATAAATTGGATCTATATTTTAATGATCCTGACGTCTGGAAATAATGATGCCCCTGTCTATGACCCAGATCGAGTTTCTTGCCAGTTCTTCTGGATGGCTGCTTTGTTTTTTGGAACCAGTAGTAGCTTTAACGTTCATAAGCGCCTTCTCAGAGCCTAAATTGAATAAAGTATATTTGAATTTGATCTTCTACGACCTTATTATAGACCTTACGAATTATTCTATGGGGAAATCAAAATTACGTAAAGTTTTTCATAGACACTTTAAAAAAATTGATATAGTTACAAAGAGTACATCTGGTGGGAGAATAGTCTTTAAATGTTATTGCTACAAGTTATTGTTACGTAATGTCAGTCAATACTGAGCTTGTTATCCTATGATATTTATATTATAAATTAGAGCGTATTTATATTGAAAGTTTTTGGAGGATGAATGGATATTTATACTTAAAAACTACAAAACAGATTTTGAGGAAACTTTGCGGTAAGATAGTTTATACATCAAATAATACATAACACTATTAATATTACGTATGTTTATAAAAATATTGAAATGTATTTCCGTATGACATTAACAAATGACTTTAAAAATACTTTCCGTAGTAGCTTTAACGTTCATAAGCGCCTTCTCACAGCCTAAATTGAATAAAGTATATTTGAATTTGATTTTCTACGACCTTATTCTACGAATGACTTACGAATGATTATATGGGGAAATCAAAATTAAATTTACGTAAAGTTTTTCATAGACACTTTAAAAAAATAGATATAGTTAAAAAGAATACCTTCGGTCGGAGAATAGTCTTTCAATGTTATTGCTACAAATTATTGTTACGTAATGTCAGTCAATACTGAACTTCCTATGATATTTCTTTAAAAATTCTCGTGTCACAATGTTAGTTACCATACTCCTCTAAAACGGTTTGACCGATTTTTATGAAATTTTATATGCATATTTCGTAGGTCTGAGAATCGGCTACTATCTATTTTTCATACCCCTAAGTAATAAGGTTTGTCCACCCCTAACATTGATTTTTTATCTTTTTAACAAATTTTTTTAATTTTATTTTGTTATAATGAGGCATTAAAAAATACATACAACCCTAAATTTTCACCCTTCTAACACCAACCCCTATTTTTTAATAGTCATTTTAGTAATTAATAATTTTTCATCCCACTCGATAACTGATCAATTATTTTGAAAATTATTTCACTGTTAGAAAGGTATATTAGATTACGTTTTATTTAGGTAAATATATATTATATAGTAAATGGGGCGTGGAGGTGAGGGTCAAAGGAGCAACCCAGTGGATATCGGGAAGACATTTCTTGCCAATATATATATAGTATAGTTTCGAGTCACAATTGGACCCGATAAGTTACGCTACAATCGGGTTTTAAATTTTTTAAGATTTTCAGCGTTTGGAAATAAAATTGGAACCGGTAACAACCTATTTGGTGCAGACGAAGTTGCACGGGTCAGCTAGTATATTATAAATTAGAGCGTATTTATATTGAAAGTTTTTGGAGGATGGATGGATATTTATATTATAGTTAAAAACTACAAAACAGATTTTGAGGAAACTTTGCGGTAAGATAGTTTTCACATCAAATAATACATAACACTATTAATATTACGTATGTTTATAAAAATATTGAAATGTATTTTCGTATGACATTAACAAATGACTATAAAAATACTTTCCTAAAAATTTAACAGATGGCAGTGTTTTTTAATATCCTAGTATTTTTAAAATGAAATAGTTCGATAAATAATCAACAGATAGCATGTTTATAAAGTTAATATTATTTGGAAAAAACGCTAGCTTTTTTTTATTTAACTTGTTTACTCTATTCAAAATATCAAATCAAGCACATTTTCTATAAAGACGTTAACACGATCTAATGATTGTCACCTGGAATTTAGTGTTTGCTCCGTTTGTTCTAATTTAAAAAAAATCTATATATATATATATGCCAAAGAAACTTTATATTATATACGCTACCTATCTCGTAATAATTCAGTGTTCACGTAATTATCCCAGCGTGTTGTAACTGAAGTCTCGTTTCTCAGTTGATTTGCCCTTTGCCTCAATTCATAAGATTCAAACCGACGGAGACGAGCCTCGTTCTGTAGCCTCTGGATGTTCCTGGTCCAGTCTGAGACGGTTATACGGGCGTGTGGTTTTTCAAAAACCGGCACCGATGCGTCCATCATGGATGTATACAATTTTATTAATGATTTACTTAACAACTGACTGTTACTACAGTCACTACATATTGATCAAACGCTAAAGGATCAAACTAATACCATTTCGTGCATGATAGTACCTGCAGAAATAATCCATTATAGGGTGGCTCACTAGTCTATCTATAAATACTATCATTTGCATTGTAATATAATGCATTTCATTACAAGGGAACGTAATAAAATTATCCCAATATAACTCTCGAATTAGTACAAAATTTTATTTTATTGTAATGAAATTATGTTTACCTTTTCACATGGCGACACTTACGTTTTGAGATGATTCAATCTATGATATTCATGCGAAAAACACATCGATATTTATATTGTAATATTTATATCAAACTTTACATCGCGTTAAACGATATTAGGAACAAAAATATCGATTTTTTCGATGTATCGTATAGAGATAATATTACTATTATTCGATACTGAGAGCAAAAATTAAAAGCTACTATTAAGTATTATTATATAATTAAAATTACAATTAAGACAATAAATAAGGTTTTTTTTTAATTTCAATATTTCTTATTTATATCTTTTTTAAACGCTATTATATTGGCTTTTAGTTGATATTTTTCTTAGTTTGTTAAGATAAAAACGCTATTGAGATGGTACAGAGTTGGCCATTATAATTTTAAAAAAGGTGTATTATATAATTCTGGAGACTTTACGTTATAAGTTAATCACACTTCCGAAGAGATTTTATGAAACCGTCTAAATGAACAAATAACTAACGTGATTAATTTTTGTTATAGCGTATGCCGTTTCCAATGTTGGACTACTCGTAAATTCATGTGGGCGCCAAAATTTAGGGCACCTTTTTTATGTCTGACTATAAGAAGTTATGTACTCGTGTGATTTGTAATTTTTTTCTAATGATAGATATTTCCAATTAATTTCTATCTAAATCGTTGATCTATCCAAAAATAGAAGTCCTAGTTCAAAACCTAATTTTAATTAATGTCAAATACAAAACTGTAACCATAGTTTACAATGTTATTGTTATGTACTATGGTCAATTGTCATTGAAAACTACTTGTCTTTTATTGTCATACTTTTAATAATATGTAATTATCCTAAATTCTTGCTGAATAAAGCCAAGGTATAATTGGTATTTCTGTCTTTTAACAATTTATTCAGCAATAAAAGGATAATAATAAGGAACTAAAATGTCGTATGACGAAAATTTAAATACGATGTCTCGATATCTCCGGCCTGAACGGTTTGACGTCGAACCAAGTACAACGGCAGCGGATTTAAAATGGCTACATTGGAGATCTACGTTTACAAATTTTATTGCTGAAGAAGCTATCAAAGTTCCTGATACAATAAAACTAAAACTTTTAGTCAATCACTTAGCACCTTGCGTATATTCGTTTATCACTGTTAGAAAGGTATATTAGATTACGTTTTATTTAGGTAAATATATATTATATAGTAAATGGGGCGTGGAGGTGAGGGTCAAAGGAGCAACCCAGTGGGTATCGGGAAGACATTTCGTGCCAATATATATATAGTATAGTTTCAAGTCACAATTGGACCCGATAAGTTACGCTACAATCGGGTTTTAAATTTTTTAAGATTTTCAGCGTTTGGAAATAAAATTGGAACCGGTAACAACCTATTTGGTGCAGACGAAGTTGCACGGGTCAGCTAGTATATTATAAATTAGAGCGTATTTATATTGAAAGTTTTTGGAGGATGGATGGATATTTATATTATAGTTAAAAACTACAAAACAGATTTTGAGGAAACTTTGCGGTAAGATAGTTTATACATCAAATAATACATAACACTATTAATATTACGTATGTTTATAAAAATATTGAAATGTATTTCCGTATGACATTAACAAATGACTTTAAAAATACTTTCCTAAAAATTTAACAGATGGCAGTGTTTTTTTGTATAATATTTTTAAAATGAAATAGTTCGATAAATAATCAACAGATAGCATATTTATAAAGTTAATGTTATTTAAAAAAAACACTAGGTTTTTTTAATTAACTGGTTTACTCTATGCAAAATTTCAAATCGAGTACTTTTTCTATAAAGACGTTAACCTGGTATTTAGTGTTCGCTCCGTCCGTTCTAATTAAAAGAAAATCTCTATATATTTGCCAAAAAAACTTTATATTATATACGCTACCTATCTCGTAATAATCCATTGTTCACGTAATTATCCCAGCGTGTTGTGACTGAAGTCTCGTTTCTCAGTTGATTCGCCCTTTGCCTCAATTCATAAGATTCAAACCGACGGAGACGAGCCTCGTTCTGTAGCCTCTGGATATTCCTGGTCCAGTCTGAGACGGTTATACGGGCGTGTGGTTTTTCAAAAACCGGCACCGATGCGTCCATCATGGATGTATACAATTTTATTAATGATTTACTTAACAACTGACTGTTACTACAGTCACTACATATTGATCAAACGCTAAAGGATCAAACTAATACCATTTCGTGCATGATAGTACCTGCAGAAATAATCCATTATAGGGTGGCTCACTAGTCTATCTATAAATACTATCATTTGCATTGTAATATAATGCATTTCATTACAAGGGAACGTAATAAAATTATCCCAATATAACTCTCGAATTAGTACAAAATTTTATTTTATTGTAATGAAATTATGTTTACCTTTTCACATGGCCACACTTACGTTTTGAGATGATTCAATCTATGATATTCATGCGAAAAACACATCGATATTTATATTGTAATATTTATATCAAACTTTACATCGCGTTAAACGATATTAGGAACAAAAATATCGATTTTTTCGATGTATCGTATAGAGATAATATTACTATTATTCGATACTGAGAGCAAAAATTAAAAGCTACTATTAAGTATTATTATATAATTAAAATTACAATTAAGACAATAAATAAGGTTTTTTTTTAATTTCAATATTTCTTATTTATATCTTTTTTAAACGCTATTATATTGGCTTTTAGTTGATATTTTTTATGTTTGTTAAGATAAAAACGCTATTGAGATGGTACAGAGTTGGCCATTATAATTTTAAAAAAGGTGTATTATATAATTCTGGAGACTTTACGTTATAAGTTAATCACACTTCCGAAGAGATTTTATGAAACCGTCTAAATGAACAAATAACTAACGTGATTAATTTTTGTTATAGCGTATGCCGTTTCCAATGTTGGACTACTCGTAAATTCACGTGGGCGCCAAAATTTAGGGCACCTTTTTTATGTCTGACTATAAGAAGTTATGTACTCGTGTGATTTGTAATTTTTTTTCTAATGATAGATATTTCCAATTAATTTCTATCTAAATCGTTGATCTATCCAAAAATAGAAGTCCTAGTTCAAAACCTAATTTTAATTAATGTCAAATACAAAACTGTAACCATAGTTTACAATGTATATGCATATTTCGTAGGTCTGAGAATCGGCTACTATCTATTTTTCATACCCCTAAGTAATAAGGTTTGTCCACCCCTAACATTGATTTTTTATCTTATTAACAATTTTTTTTTAATTTTATTAAATTTATTTTATATATTAATATTTGTTATATTGAGGCATTAAAAAATACATACAACCCTAAATTTTCACCCTTCTAACACCAACCCCTATTTTTTAATAGTCATTTTAGTGATTGATAATTTTTCATCCCACTCGATAACTGATCAATTATTTTGAAAATTATCTCACTGTTAGAAAGGTATATTAGATTACGTTTTATTTAGGTAAATATATTTTATATAGAAAATGGGGATTGGAACCGGTAACAACCTATTTGGTGCAGACGAAGTTGCACGGGTCAGCTAGTATATTATAAATTAGAGCGTATTTATATTGAAAGTTTTTGGAGGATGGATGGATATTTATATTATAGTTAAAAACTACAAAACAGATTTTGAGGAAACTTTGCGGTAAGATAGTTTTCACATCAAATAATACATAACACTATTAATATTACGTATGTTTATAAAAATATTGAAATGTATTTTCGTATGACATTAACAAATGACTATAAAAATACTTTCCTAAAAATTTAACAGATGGCAGTGTTTTTTAATATCCTAGTATTTTTAAAATGAAATAGTTCGATAAATAATCAACAGATAGCATGTTTATAAAGTTAATATTATTTGGAAAAAACGCTAGCTTTTTTTTATTTAACTTGTTTACTCTATTCAAAATATCAAATCAAGCACATTTTCTATAAAGACGTTAACACGATCTAATGATTGTCACCTGGAATTTAGTGTTTGCTCCGTTTGTTCTAATTTAAAAAAAATCTATATATATATATATGCCAAAGAAACTTTATATTATATACGCTACCTATCTCGTAATAATTCAGTGTTCACGTAATTATCCCAGCGTGTTGTAACTGAAGTCTCGTTTCTCAGTTGATTTGCCCTTTGCCTCAATTCATAAGATTCAAACCGACGGAGACGAGCCTCGTTCTGTAGCCTCTGGATGTTCCTGGTCCAGTCTGAGACGGTTATACGGGCGTGTGGTTTTTCAAAAACCGGCACCGATGCGTCCATCATGGATGTATACAATTTTATTAATGATTTACTTAACAACTGACTGTTACTACAGTCACTACATATTGATCAAACGCTAAAGGATCAAACTAATACCATTTCGTGCATGATAGTACCTGCAGAAATAATCCATTATAGGGTGGCTCACTAGTCTATCTATAAATACTATCATTTGCATTGTAATATAATGCATTTCATTACAAGGGAACGTAATAAAATTATCCCAATATAACTCTCGAATTAGTACAAAATTTTATTTTATTGTAATGAAATTATGTTTACCTTTTCACATGGAGACACTGACGTTTTGAGATGATTCAATCTATGATATTCATGCGAAAAACACATCGATATTTATATTGTAATATTTATATCAAACTTTACATCGCGTTAAACGATATTAGGAACAAAAATATCGATTTTTTCGATGTATCGTATAGAGATAATATTACTATTATTCGATACTGAGAGCAAAAATTAAAAGCTACTATTAAGTATTATTATATAATTAAAATTACAATTACGACAATAAATAAGGTTTTTTTTTAATTTCAATATTTCTTATTTATATCTTTTTTAAACGCTATTATATTGGCTTTTAGTTGATATTTTTCTTAGTTTGTTAAGATAAAAACGCTATTGAGATGGTACAGAGTTGGCCATTATAATTTTAAAAAGAACACCTAGGGGAGAATGTTATGTACTATGGTCAATTGTCATTGACAACTACTTGTCTTTCATTGTCATACTTTTAATAATATGTATTTATCCTAAATTCTTGCTGAATAAAGCCAAGGTATAATTGGTATTTCTGTCTTTTAACAATTTATTCAGCAATAAAAGGATAATAATAAGGAACTAAAATGTCGTATGACGAAAATTTAAATACGATGTCTCGATATCTCCGGCCTGAACGGTTTGACGTCGAACCAAGTACAACGGCAGCGGATTTAAAATGGCTACATTGGAGATCTACGTTTACAAATTTTATTGCTGAAGAAGCTATCAAAGTTCCTGATACAATAAAACTAAAACTTTTAGTCAATCACTTAGCACCTTGCGTATATTCGTTTATTATTTCTTGTACAACATACGAAGAATCGATTGAATGCCTTGATAAAATATATGTTAAACCTAAAAATGACATCTATGCACGCCATATTTTAGCTACAAGGAAACAACAATCAGAAGAATCCATATCAGAATACGTGCGTGCATTGAAGCAACTAGCACTCGAATGTAACTTTCAAGATGTCAAGGCTGAAATTTACAAACAAGAATTTATTCGCGATGCATTTATCTCAGGAATCTGTTCGCAAAAAATTCGTCAAAGATTATTAGAGAATTGTACCTTAAATTTCGATGATGCATTAAATCAAGCTCTTACTCTGGAATCAGCAGAAAATAATGCTAAAGCTTATGGCAACTGTTTACCATCCACATCTTACCTAAACGTTCTAGAATCTAATGAAAATACTGTACCTAAGAAGTCAAAGGTAACAATAGAATCACTAAAATCAAGCCCTATGGCAGCTTCTTTTCAACATGGTAGATGGCGATGTTTCTTTTGCGGTAGTGATTCCCGACACAAAAGAGAAAAATGTCCTGCTTTTAACACTAAATGTCAGTTATGTAGTAAAAAGGGTCATTTTGCAAGTGTTTGTCGATCTAGCAGACCACTACTTAATTTTATTTCTCCTGATACCAGTTCAACCAACACCAGAGGTATAGAAGATATCTCTGCCGCTTCTCCTGCAAGTCTTCGAAAAGCTACAGTCACCGTTTTTATAAACGAGATGCGTGCCGATGCCCTTATAGATACCGGCAGTTCAGTTAGTTTCATCGATGAAAAATTAGTTCACATTATGAAACTAAAGAAAAAAGTTACTAACCAAACTATTAATCTGGCTTCTCTAAGTCACGTGTCTTTCGTAAATGGGCTATGTCATGTGACTATTAAACTTGATAAACATATTTACAAGCAACACCCATTACTAGTCGTGAATAATTTATGCGCAGATATTATCATAGGCCACGATTTACTTAAAAATCATCACTCAGTAGAAATGGGGTTCGGAGGTAACAGAGAACCCTTACGTATATGTAATGTAATGGAAGCTTCTTTACCCCCAGCTTCCATATTTACACACTTATCACCGGATATAAAGCCAATTTCAACTAAGTCAAAAATATTTTCAGAAGCAGATGAAAACTTTATAAAATTAGAAATTACAAAGTTGTTAGATGATGGTGTTATTGAACCAAGCATTTCTCCATGGCGTGCTCAAGTTCTAATTACAGGAGGAAAGTCTCACCGAAAACGTCTAGTTGTTGATTATTCACGTACTATCAATCGCTATACAGAGCTTGATGCATATCCTTTGCCAAAAATTGACATACTTATTTCTAAAGTATCCAAATATAATTTTTTTAGTCAAATAGATTTGAAATCTGCGTACCATCAAGTACCCATTCTGTCAAAGGAAAAACCGATGACGGCATTCGAAGCTTGTGGTAAACTATATCAGTTTACTCGAATACCCTTTGGCGTGACGAATGGTGTTGCTGCTTTTCAACGAACTTTGCAATATGTAATTGAAACTGAGAATTTAAATGGAACGTTTGCTTATTTAGATGATATCACCGTTTGCGGAAAAACAAAAGAAGAACACGACCAAAATTTAAAAAAATTCATGAACGCCGTAGAGAAATATAAATTAACTTTGAATCAAGAAAAGTGCATTTTTGCAAGCGAACGGATAAGTTTATTAGGATACACCATTCAAAACAATTCCATAAAACCTGACGAAGATCGCTTGAAACCGTTGATGGATCTAGCTATTCCCAATGACGCATCTTCCCTTAAACGAGCCCTTGGTATGTTTGCACATTATTCTAGATGGGTACCCAATTTTTCTGAAAAGATATATCCTCTTATTCAGTCACGAACACCGCTCAATCACAATGCAATCGAGTGTTTTAATAAAATAAAATTTGAGATAGCCAAATCAGCTTTATCTGCTATAAATCATGATGACGTTTTAACTGTAGAAACAGATGCATCTGAACATTCTATAGCCGCAACTCTTTCACAAAATGGGCGACCTGTGGCTTTCTTTTCAAGGTCATTAAATGAATCAGAAAAGAAACATTCTGCAATTGAGAAAGAAGCCTGCGCTATAGTAGAATCTTTGAGAAAATGGCGTCACTACTTAATTGGCCGACATTTTCTATTAATTACTGATCAACAGTCTATCTCATTCATGTTTAATCAAAAGCATTCTAGCAAAATAAAGAATGAGAAAATTGAAAGGTGGCGGATAGATCTCTCCTGCTATACGTATGATATTATGTATAGACCAGGTAAGGAAAATGCTGCTGCTGATGCTTTATCACGAATATCTGCTTGTCTTAATCCTAACAGATTGCGAGATTTACATAACTTATTGTGTCATCCTGGTATCGTTCGAATGATGCATTGGATAAGATCTAAGAATCTTCTCTATTCTCTTGAAAATGTCAAAACAATGACTGCCTCTTGTCCAATTTGTTCACAAATTAAACCAAGATATGCCAAGATTCAAGGCAAATTAATTAAAGCTACAGAACCATTTCAGCGACTAAACATAGATTTTAAAGGGCCAATACCATCTAAAACATCAAATAAATATATGTTAACAATAATTGATGAATATTCTCGATTTCCTTTTGCGTATGCATGTAAAGATCTTTCTGCACAAACTGTTATAAAGTCACTAAAGGACCTATTCTTCATGTTTGGCGCTCCTGCTTATATCCATACTGATAGAGGGACTGCATTTATGCCAAATAAACTAAAGTTATTTCTAGACACATATGGAGTTTCGACCAGTAGGACCACGCCCTATAATCCGGCAGGAAACGGCCAAATCGAACGTCTAAATGGAACACTATGGCGAACAATACAACTTTGCCTACATTCTAATAAAATGGATACAACAGACTGGGAACAGGTTATGCCTATGTCACTGCACTCTATACGTTCTCTATTATGCACAGCAACCAATGAAACACCTCACGAACGCATGTTTCGACACCCTCGACGTTCACCTACTGGAAGCTCTACCCCAAGCTGGTTGTTAACTCCTGGCCCTGTACTGTTAAAGAGAAACGTGAGGACATCTAAATATGATCCTTTAGTAGATGAAGTACAATTACTACATGGGAATCCCAGTTATTCTTATATTTGTTTGCCAGGTGGGCGAGAGACTACGGTATGTAACAGGCAATTGGCACCTTGTCCTAGGGAAGATGATTTAGGTGATGATTCTTACTCTACACTCCCAGATTCTAAACCTGATTCAGAGCTTCAAGTTAATCAAGAAACTGAGTGTGGAACTGATCAAAATGAGCCAGAGTTACCAATTCGTCGCTCAACAAGAGAAAGAAAAATGCCAAGCTGTCTACAAGATTATGTTTTACAGTAACGTGAAATTAAGAACACCTAGGGGAGAATGTTATGTACTATGGTCAATTGTCATTGACAACTACTTGTCTTTCATTGTCATACTTTTAATAATATGTATTTATCCTAAATTCTTGCTGAATAAAGCCAAGGTATAATTGGTATTTCTGTCTTTTAACAGTTATCAATTCTGATTTACTATTCGGCAAGCAAGATAGTAAGTCTAGGTTGACATCGTTGAGTTTATTCCGCTATTCCATATATCAAATAAAATACATCGATGTTCTATATTGATATTGTATGTCTGATTAGTTCGACATATCGAAACTAAACGAGGATATTTTTTAACATCGTTATATATCGAAGACACCTAGTTCAATGCAGAGACAAATATAAATTACGTTTCAAGATCACTGGTTCTATAGGTATAAATGACCGTTTTGAGCCGTATATAATGTAGATATTTTATCACGGATGAAAGAGAAGAGTTATGCCGTGTAATTTACGGCGACATAAAAATAACTCTGCGTATTAAATGCTATAAATATATCAAAATAATTAAAAATATAACTATACACATTCATATTTTTACTATACATCTGTAACATTTTTAACAAAAATAAATGTTTAAATATTCTGAAACTATTGTACATCTTTGTTTCTGTTTTATTTGTCTCTGGTAAATAATCGATATTTCGTTCCCTCATTTGATTCAGTCATTTTCGTAAATTAAATATGGCGTCTAATCGGCATTTGCAATAAACCGTGTAACGCTCGCGCCATTAGTTCGTACGTACGTTAATATATGACCAAAGTATACGAATTGGCTAGTAATTTATTTGTAGTTAGGAAATACTTGTGTGGTAAAGCCTAATCCTTGAAAATCATGTAAGTGTTCTTAGATTTTTTACAACTAATATGAGTACGTATGCACTATATTTCTAAATTAAATTATGAATTAGGTACGACGACAGACGTGGCGGGCGCGGTGCTGGACGTGGTAACCGAGGTGGTGGTAGAGGCGGAGGTCGAGGGGGTAGTCGTGGAGGCCGGTCTAATGATCGGTCTCAGGATAGGGGAACAAGTCGGTTTGGCGGCGGCGGCCGTGGCAGAGATGGAGGGAGAGGTGGTCGCGATGCAGGCGGACGGGGCGGAGGCCGCGGTGGACGCGATGATTTCCGTAGTAATTTCAAAAACGAACAACCTGGTGGTAACTTACGGAAAATACGCTGGGACAGTGTGACGCTAACTCCGTTCGAAAAGAACTTTTACGTTCCACACCCGAATGTCCAACAGCGCAGTCAAGCAGAAATCGAAGCATATAGGAGTCAAAATCAGATCACTGTCAGAGGTAGGGATGTCCCAGCTCCGAGTATGTATTTCGAAGAAGGCGGCTTCCCCGACTACGCTATGAAGGAAATATTAAAGCAAGGATTCCCCCACCCTACTCCGATTCAAGCTCAAGGTTGGCCAATAGCATTGTCTGGACGAGATATGGTTGGCATAGCTCAAACTGGATCAGGAAAAACATTGGCATACATTCTGCCAGCAATAGTTCATATAATCAATCAGCCCAGGTTACTCCGTGATGATGGTCCCATAGTCCTTGTGCTAGCTCCGACAAGAGAACTCGCTCAACAAATACAGCAGGTCAGTATCACTTTATAAATTAGTTTAATTTCTGCTTGCAAATAAATTGTAACATTATCAAATAAGGAAATATGGTGAAATGTTGACATTTTTTTAAGGATTATATGTTTTGAAACAAATTTTTGGGATCCAACAGTCTAGTATGATTTTCAAAAGTTTTCAAATTTAATCAAGTGTTCTATTTTTTTACTATCTATTTGATTTTCCTGTGGCTCTTCTAAGGGAATTGCTATTAGACATTAGAAGTTAGATTGGATACAAGTCTCAAATATAAAAGTTAACTTTTAATCTAATATAGTAAATAAAACCATTTGTATGCATGTTTGCCCACATCAGTTTTGATATAAAGTTACTGACAAAATAAGAACTATAAACATTAGCCTATACTTGCCTTCTTTTCAGTTAAACTATTTAAATAGTAAGGTTCATAGTTTTAGAGATTTCCACTTACTAACATGTTCATAAACCTGATTTACTGATGGAGCCCTTGGTGACTGGACTGGGTTGGAAATGCACAAGATAATAAATCTTTCAAAGTGACTTTTCTTTTTGTTTTTTGGCGACCAATTTATTTAGTAGATTATTACTGCCATTGTTGTGTAGGTAACAATATTACACATTTCTTGTGATCATTATAATGTTCTAACAACATGGTGGCCCTATTTCTTTCTACTACTTTCTAAAGAGTTTTTGTGGCAAGTCCGTATAGATGTCCCATGGTATTATTTCTCGTCCACTTCACTTGTCGTGCAATCACTAAATTATATTACATAAAACACAACCAATAATACATTTTTCAAATTTAATCAAGTGTTCTATTTTTTTACTATCTATTTGATTTTCCTGTGGCTCTTCTAAGGGAATTGCTATTAGACATTAGAAGTTAGATTGGATACAAGTCTCAAATATAAAAGTTAACTTTTAATCTAATATAGTAAATAAAACCATTTGTATGCATGTTTGCCCACATCAGTTTTGATATAAAGTTACTGACAAAATAAGAACTATAAACATTAGCCTATACTTGCCTTCTTTTCAGTTAAACAATTTAAATATTAAGATTCATAGTTTTAGAGATTTTCACTTACCGACATGTTCACAAACTACCTGATTTACTGATGGCGCCCTTGGTGACTCGACTGGGTTGGGAATGCACATGATAATAAATCTGTCAAAGTGACTCTTCTTTTTTTTTTCCGCAACCAATTTATTTAGTAGATTATTACTTCCATTGTTGAGCAGGTAACATTACAAATTTCTTGTGATCATTATAATGTTCTAACAACATGGTGGCCCTATTTCTTTCTACTACTTTCTAAAGAGTTTTTGTGGCAAGTCCGTATAGATGTCCCATGGTATTATTTCTCGTCCACTTCACTTGTCGTGCAATCACTAAATTATATTACATAAAACACAACCAATAATACATAATATAGAGTCAAATAACACAAGATTATGAATAAAATATAAAATTGACACTACATGACACTCCACAATACCACCAAAAACTCGTAACTCTTCTTTTAAAATTACAGCCACCCAGAATTTTGCCTGTTTTATTACAATTAAAAGTCATAATGTGCACATGAAGAAACCATTTATTTTAAAACTCGCAATGACAATCTTGGAGCGTCAGTACCATAGACAATTATAGAACATAAAATAGTTAGAACAATGCCAATGTCATGCAAAAAGAACCATAAATTATGGTGTTTGTATCAAACAAATAGCAGTCTTCTTTATTATTTTTAATAACTAGACTGGCTTCATCTTCAAATAAACAAAACACATAAACTACACATAAAAACATTTGTTAGGTTATAACATACACAACATATAAACACTTAAATCTGATTAGTCCTAACAACAGGTGATGTTTTCAAGATGTGGCATTCAGCCAGGACCTTTGTTCTTGGTCAATATGACCTTTGTTCTTGTTCAATATAACCAGTATGTTGTTCTAAACAATGTCACCATAAAGGGTTTTGTACTTTTAATACAATTTGACAAGCATTCTACATTTAAGTGATTATTCATAACAAGAGTTAAGAAACACATCAGTGACTTTGTATTTGTTGTGTTTTGGGAATAATTTATAGTAGTCTGGGGAAGCTATAAAGGCCTGTTAGGCTAATAGTATAGCAAGTTCGGAAGGAAAAGTTTATATATGAGGCATATAGAATCAAAGACAGCTAAGTGCCACAAGTTCTAAAAATGAACTGAGTATGGAGCCATTTAGTCTTATTGGTTGCAAAACACCATTTAATTCCTACAAAAAATAAAATACAGCTAAAGCCTTTTATTTATTATTTTTAATAATTACACTGGCTTCATCTTCAAATAAACAAAACACATAAACTACACATAAAAACATTTGTTAGGTTATAACATACACAACATATAAACACTTAAATCTGATTAGTCTAACAACAGGTGATGTTTTCAAGATGTGGCATTCAGCCAGGACCTTTGTTCTAAACAATGTCATCATAAACGGTTTTGTACTTTTAATACAATTTGACAAGCATTCTACATTTAAGTGATTATCCATCAAGAGTTAAGAAACACATTAGTGACTTTTTCTTTGTTGTGTTTTGGGAAAACTTTATAGTAGTCTGGGGAAGCTATAAAGGTCTGTTAGGCTAATTGTATAGCAAGTTCGAAAGGAAAAGTTTATGTATATTGTCTTTGTTGTGTATTTGATCTCAAGAGGCCAACATGAAAATGAGGGGTGAAGAATTGCTGACTCTTTTTATGAGATTTTGTGATTAGTTTACTGATACATACCTGTACCATACACCCTGATAAATACTATATTTGTTATCTGTAGGCATTCTTTTATCTTGATACTTGATAATTAAAATAAATTATATAATGTAATAAAATATCTGTACAATCAAATTTAACGAAAGATAAACTTTGTCATAATAATGGAAAACCTCATGTCAGCTCATAAAAGCAGC
This sequence comes from Antheraea pernyi, assembly GCA_015888305.1. Lineage (NCBI taxonomy): Eukaryota > Metazoa > Arthropoda > Insecta > Lepidoptera > Saturniidae > Antheraea > Antheraea pernyi. The sequence continues at coordinate 155,312 of MU159290.1, read as the reverse complement.
TTTAATATTGTGCTGTGAATATTACTTAATGTTAGTTTAACATCTTGTTATAAAACTCGTTTCAAAACATATAAATTAGCTAGAAATAGAGAAACAATTACAAATTTAGTCAATTTTTATGTTAATGGAATACTTGATTAAATTTGTAAATAAGTAATAATTATTTGTTAACATAGAACCTGCCTTTATATTAATAAAGACTCTGCAGTTACCTCCTTATAAGAATAAAATTGTAAAACAGTGTTCCTTTTCTATTTTGTGCTCACCAGACATTGATATCTATGAAAGGGATTGCTGCAGAGAGGTCGGATAATCCTGGTGAAATGGACATAGTAAATTCATTCTATATTCATAATAATATGTAGACTATAGCTTAGAAGGCAGGCTATGTTCGAAAACCTGAATTATATCTAATTATTTTTATGAAATAAATCTCTATAATAAAATATATATTTGAAAGTAACTATTTGCTAGGTATGGTTTCTGAACGTAACCTTGGTTTTTTAGTTGCAAATTTTTTGTTACATTTTGTTTCTATTTCAATCTGCTTATCTTCACAATAGCTTTTATGTACCAGTAATTAGTGACAGTGCGATATATTATACTATTTAATATTTATTCCAGTTTAGTATGATTTGATATTATAATAAGGATAATTAATTATTTTATTATCAATTAATTGTTCACCAATTTAATTATATATCTTTCACTATATATAAAATAAATTATATTATGTTTCAACATATTAGAATGTTTGGTCTCAAACACAGTTTGTATCATTTGAATTAATAGATGTAGTTAGCGTGTAGATAAAGAAACTACATATTTATTCTTAAATTGTTATATTCCTGTGAATTGTGTCATACGAATCTTTATGTTTCAAAATGACTAAATCCAATTTTAGCCATTACTAATATTTTACGTTATTTTTCAAGATTTTCAAATTTTGTACATTCATTTTAAAAAAAATTAAAAACCTTATGGACTTCAAAATTTGAACTTCCTTCTCAGTGTATAAAAACTGGAAATATAAAAAAAAATAAACACCTTAATATATGAACAATTAAAATTGGAATTAGCACATTTTTAAAGGTATTAATGAAATACATGTAAATAATTTTTATATTAGATCTATATACATACACTATGATTTCTATTTGGTGCACAGTTTTTGTTTGTTTTATCTGTAGTAAATTTATTAGATGGGTTTATACACACTGAGGTGGTGAGATATTGATTTTAAAGTCAATACATATTTTTTAGGTGGCAACAGATTTTGGACAGAGTGTTCAAGTTCGTAACACTTGTATATTCGGTGGTGCCCCTAAAGGACCCCAGGGTAGATGTCTCGAACGGGGCGTGGAAATTATTATCGCGACTCCTGGAAGATTGATTGACTTTTTAGAAAAAGGTATGAATTATTCCTGTATTTTTTCAGGAAATATTTTGATCCTTTGATGTCTAATTCATCTATGTATTCTCTTTTAGATACAACAAATTTACGTCGTTGCACATATCTTGTGCTTGATGAAGCTGATAGAATGCTTGACATGGGTTTTGAACCCCAGATTAGAAAAATCATAGAACAAATAAGACCAGACAGACAGGTAATTGTTTAAATTTCATTCTAAACTTGTTCATAATAATCTTCATCTATTGTGTTGGTTTAGCATATAACTAAAGGCATTTGTGTTCTTTATTGTCTTGTTTTAGGTTCTCATGTGGTCGGCGACATGGCCAAAAGAAGTGCAAAACTTAGCTGAAGAATTTCTAAATGACTACATTCAAATCAATATAGGGTCTCTGAATTTGTCTGCCAATCACAACATCCTGCAGATCGTGGACGTCTGTGAGGAATGGGAGAAGAATGATAAACTCATCACTCTTTTGACTGAAATATCCTCTGAGGAAGAAACAAAGACTATTGTATTCGCTGAAACAAAGAGAAAGGTTTGTATCCTGTACCGATTACAACCAACAGTTTTAGCTTTAGAATTCTTATTTTACACATTCTGTGCCAAGGTATTCTTGCCTGACAGTCCTTGAGGCCAGTTGATATTTTGACAAAAAATAGAAGTCGTTTTATCAAACTTTTTTTGTTTAACCATTTATGCTATTGGCCTGATGGGCCTTCTCAGCCTCACCAGACTACACGTATTATCATACTATATTATATTACAACATCATAAATAACACAACATAAGTTTGTTTTCAATAGTTATATAACCGTGTACCACCAGTGGGTTAAAGATCAAGTTTAACATGTACCACGGGTGGTATGTTTGGCCTAAAGTTCAAGCTTAACATGTATCACCGATGCTACACATCGCTTAAAGTTCAAGCTTAATATGTATCACCGGTGCTACACATGGCATAAAGTTTAAGTTTAACATTTACCACTGGTGCTACATTGGCCTAAAGTTCAAGTTTCACATGTATCACCAGTGCTACATTGGCCTAATGTCAATTTTAACATTTAACCCTTTTTAGTTCTTTTCGTAACTCATTAAATAGTTTAGCTTCCTGAAATTTGTAGTTTGATTCTGTATGCTAAACCTGTAAAATATAAAAAATGAATGAATATCTCAGGTGGATGAGATAGCGAAGGCCATAAACCGTGCGGGGTGGCGCGCGCTCGCCATACACGGCGACAAGAACCAGCAGGACCGCGACTACGTACTGCACCAGTTCCGCCAGTCCAACGGTGGGATACTCGTCGCCACTGACGTCGCAGCCAGGGGCTTGGGTAAGTTTTAATATTGCATCACTACGTCTTCCAAATAACAGATACCTGATTATACAATTCAAGGAAAAAAGAAAGATTCAGTTACAGTTTTGCTCATTCGGAGGATTTTACTACAAACATGACGTTTCGAGAACATTCTCTACAACTATTGAAATGTTTAAATGTGTACAGTTAGTGAATGATGTGTGGTCGACTGTCGATGTATGCTTCCATGTATCACTGTAAGTTGCCCAGAAGTTGATTATCTTATGTTTGAGCCCCAAAAAAAACCTGTTTATAAAATAAAGCCAAAATGAGGCATCAAACAGAAGATTCCAATGTAAACAGATGCGAGGTTTTTTATAATTGTCGATGAGATATAATACCGGTTATATGCTAAATCATCTCGCACTGTTCCACCGGGGTGTTATGAAGGTCTAAGAGATCAATGTCAGGGGCGTAGAGGAAGGTAACAATGCCATTGTTTATTCACTCGTTATAGGTAACAAGACATCATTGAGAGAAATCTTCCAGTATTCACATTTCAGTATGCAATCTAACGATTTGCTTGATTCATTTCTACAAACGCTTTTTAAAAATGTATGAGAAACGGTTTAGAAAGTAAATACTGGAAATAGGTTGAACGTTATATTATATATGACGCAATGGGTCTAATGTATAACCTATAATTATTCTCGGGCCACGATATTTTTCTATAAACGGCACATATTTGTGATAAATCTAATATTCTAAATGAAAACCTTTTATTTGCTAACATAATTATTATTTTGTCACAAATATCTGCTACAGAAGTTAATCATAGCCCGACAATATAATATAAATTTCCATGACTGACTCGGCATTATTCTCGAATATTGTTTTTCATTTCAGAGGCGCATGCGTGCAGAGATAAAGGCTAGAATATCGGTGTGGTGCTGACTTCAATATAATAGATACGATTCCAAGGAATCATTGTATGTAGACAGCATATATAATCTGTCAGCGCACACTGTTTCAATGAGCATGCTGCCTCTTTAAATTGACTAAATAAGAGGGGATTAAAAATATTACTATAACTAATTTAAAATAATAATAAAGTTCACTTTTGAACTAATTTTTACAACAAAGTAATTTTTCAATTGCCTAGGGGATAATTGGCAAAGGGTACTTAAGAATATAATATATTATACATGATTAGCAATACATGCTTGGTTATTTGTCATGAGAGATTTAAGTTAAAGTGAAGGGCCTGCCCTACGCAACCTGACAGCGTTAAGAAGTTCATATAAACCTCATACGCGTAACTCGCAAACCTATGAGGATATGTAGATATAAAGTCAGCACACCGACTCTTGGCCTGCAACACTCCGGGACCACTGAAGGGCATAATACAGTTATTTCCAGCTGCTTCTATGGCCTCGGCTCTGTGACATCGACAAAGGTAAATATGAACTTTTTGTTTGAGGAAAATGGTTCTTTTATGGTTTGGATTTTGCATATGCTTTTGACTTTGTTGCCATAAAAAGATTATGTTGAATAAAATTGATAAATGAAACACTTTTACGATTTTCAATTACTTATTAATTACTATATGTATTGTCACTATGCAACAGACATACAATGTGCATAGCATAAATAATATTAAAATTGTCAAGGTGCTGTCTCAGCGGTGTACCACAAGGATGCATCATAGGTGTTTTTTCTTTAAATTATTGCAACTAATAGAAGATTTCGGATTTTGTTGTAGTTTTTAATTATCCTCCATCAACATTTCGAATACAATGCTCCAGTGCAAGCGGATATTATATTATTTAGAAACTGCAAGAAAGTTCGTTTATTTTTCTTATTAATATTTTTTCATCTCCATATGTTTCGGTCATACTATATAGGACATTTTCCTCAGCTAAAGTAATGTGTTTTAATTAAATAGTTTGCTGTTCGTTTTACTATTTTGTTGTCCTTTAAATTAGAAGATTGTTGTTCAATTTATATATTGTGGGCTTGGACTAAAACATATGCTCGTTCCATTTAGATGTGGAGGATGTGAAGTTTGTCATTAATTATGATTATCCGAATAACTCTGAGGACTATGTGCATCGTATCGGTCGTACGGGACGTTCTCAAAACACCGGGACTGCTTACACATTATTTACACCGAATAATTCAGCTAAGGTAATTTATATTACAGCCTTTTACTAGTCTACCTGTGTATTTAACTCGGATTCTGTGTACTAGTTCACTTAGTACAACATTATACAGGCTGAAAGCTTAGACAGTAGCAATATTTATGGAGGATAGTCTGCACTCGATTGTCGTTCTAAATCAATAAAAAAAATAAGTGCTTAATACTTGACCTAATTATCTACAAAAATTATACGCAACTCTTCGCGCTTGTAACATATTATTTGTACATATAAATTTACGCTAAAACTATAAAAGATATATTATTTATATATTATTTTAGGTTGAACTTTAACTGCGAATAACTTTTAACCGAGTTGACTTATCGAAAATATCAGACCTTTTTTGTAGGCCGTTCAATTTCCTACAAAATTATGTATTTACTTTTACCACAGAATAACTCGTTGAGGTGCATCACAATTCGAAAAAAAAATCCCCTTGTGATTTAAATGGCAAATCGAAAATCACGATCACCTCTGAAAATTAATATTAAGAGCTCAAACTTTACCAGAATTTTTTTTCGTCATATTAGACGATAATTTCGTGTTAACTAAAAAAAAAATTAAAATTAAAAGTTTTTTTTGGCCCACCCTAATATATATTACTCCCAGTCGCCCCTTACAGCTTTGGGCATCGGCCATTGCACCTAAATTTATTACGATTGTGTTTACACTTTCAAAGTCTTAGGACAAATATTAACTTAGGTTCTCTTTGTTATTTATTCATATTTGTTTTGATATTATTATTTTATATGTTAAATGTGAACCATGAAGTATTATATCATAGTATGCTGCGAGTGTTTAACCTTTCACCTGGTATAATCTAAATATATATAAATCCAGTGTCATGATGTATGTCCACGATGAACTCCGAAACTACTTAACACATCTTCATTAAATTTAGCATTTATATTACTATTAATGGCCTCAATATTTTTAAATTACAAATTAAATGATTGTCAATGTTCATTATTGTTATTAATTGTAAGTTACATTAGTCTGGAACAGATGGCGCTTTAAATTAGTTTGTCGACAGAAAACTGTAGGATCAACTGTTTTAAATATCTCATAGATGGCGCCAAATTATAATTTTGAAAATAACTGAGCTACAGTAATGTGTCGTCGGGTCAACTAGTATTAAACATAAATGATAAGTGTCCCTTCTGCTTTATAATAAAAAAATTGCCTAAAAATGTTCATAGTAGTAATTCATAATTTTAAATATGTTCACTAGTTTCTTATTTCGATTTACATAAACATCTGCTGGCCTTGCTTATCTTCGATTGTGTGCGAGACAAATCTCTTGTTGATTTCCTTCATTGAATTTATTAAAAATCTACATGACACTGACGAAATTGTGGAACTTTCCACAGGGGCCATACACGAAATAAAAATATAATGTTTTATTTAAAAAAAAAAATATTATCGTCAATATCAACTAACAAATGCTTATCCGAATTTTGTTTCCTATACAAACTGTATGACGCATAAATTCTTAATTACTATAATTATCTTGATTGGAAACTACATCTGGTGAAATATGGTACAGAGTGCTCTAAACTAATCAATAAGGACATTTCACAGGCGGTTGACTAGCTGTATAATATTGTGATCATGTATTAGGTGAGAATTGAGGGAATGCTGGATATTTGATTATATTTATGGATAATATATTGATTTTTAGGCCAGAGATTTGATGTCAGTACTGCAAGAGGCGAACCAAGTCGTGAACCCTAAACTGATGGAGCTGGCTCAATGCGGAATGGGATTTAAAGGGAAATATGGTGAGTATGCGAGTTTCTTTATGAATTTTTTGGCAATGAAACTTTTAATTGATTATTACTGCCATTATCGAGTAGGTAATGGTAATACAGTTTCTTACAATAATTTCAATCTCCTAACGAGATGGTGGCAGTCTTTTTATAGAACTTTCCATGGAGTTTATGTGACAAGTGAAAATCCATGCTCCGTCGTATTATATCCGCTTATGTGCACAATAACCAAAGTATATTACATAAAACACCACTAATGTTACAAAATATAGAGTCATATAACACAAGATTAGGGATAAAATACACTAAATAACTTTCCAAGATTCCTTTTTTTTT
>MU159290.1:54167-82728 GCA_015888305.1 Antheraea pernyi | reverse complement strand
CCCTCCTCTCCCCCCCTCTCTCCCAACACAGGCTGGCAACGCACTCGCGACTCCCCTGGTGTTGCAAGTGTCTACGGACGGTGGTGATCACTTAAAATAAAAAAAAAATACTTCCATATCTTTTAATATATTTATAAAATTTGTTTTTATCTAATTTTGTAGTTATAACATAACTGTAAATAATACACACATGAGAATAAAATAAAAATTGATCAGAAAAAGCAAGGTTACGTAGTGAATGGATTAATAGAACACGGCCACTATTAAATAAACTGGAAATGAAAAAGAAATTTAAAATTAAAACGTGGCGCTCTCCATAAGATATTTATAATAGGAGGCCTTACAGTTTTCTATCAACAAACTAATTTAAAGCGCCATCTGTTCGACACTGATGAAACTTACAGTAATAACAATAATCAACATTGACAATTGTTTGATTAGTAATTAAAGAATATTAAGACAATTAATCGAAATATAAAGTACCCTAGCTGTCAGGTTGGACCAATTATACATAAATGTCAACGTTTCATGAAGATCGGTTGAGTAAGTTTAAGATAAAGGGAAAGAAATAGTGATAGGAAAGAATAAGCTGAAAATCTATTGTCAATCATCTGCCGCTAGGTTCATTTTACTGCAATAACTAATAATACACCTATAATCCATTGGAACCTACTAGATAAAACAAATGATTAAGAATGGATATGAATATATATATATAACAAACTAAAGCATCCGTATCTAGTGTCACATACGGCCCATGTGCACATTTACAATACTTCCATATCTTTTAATATATTTATAAAATTTGTTTTTATCTAATTTTGTAGTTATAACATAACTGTAAATAATACACACATGAGAATAAAATAAAAATTGATCAGAAAAAGCAAGGTTACGTAGTAAATGGATTAATAGAACACTTCCACTATTGAATAAACTGGAAATGAAAAAGAAATTCAAAATTAAAACGTGGCGCTCTCCATAAGATATTTATAACACGAGGTCTTACAGTTTTCTATCAACAAACTAATTTAAAGCGCCATCTGTTCGACACTGATGAAACTTACAGTAATAACAATAATCAACATTGGCAATTGTTTGATTAGTAATTAAAAAAATATTAAGACAATTAATCGAAATATAAAGTATCCTAGCTGTCAAGTTGGACCAATTATACATAAATGTCAACGGTTCATGAAGATCGGTTGAATAAGTTTAAGATGAAGGGAAAGAAATAGTGGTAGGAAAGAAGAAGCTGAAAATCTGTTGTCAATCATCTGCCGCTAGGTTCATTTTACTGCAATAACTAATAATACACCTATAATGAATCGGAACGTCTATTACGTTCCGGTGTATTATAACAAATGATTAAGAATGTATATGAATATACATATAACAAACTAAAGCATCCGTATCTAGTGTCACATACGGCCCCTGTGCACATTTACGCAAATAAAAATGTTTAACTAAACACGACACGTACGTAGCCGCGAGCAAGACCTAGTATTTTTTAATTCAGTTATGTTGTTACATGAATATATTAAATCCTGTGGCAGGAGAGAATCCGCCTAACAGGTGACTGCTAGAAAATTATGTAAAAAAGCTATTTTTCAGTGATTTTTCGTCCATCTATCGCATGTCGCATTACAGCCGACCGCGGAGTAGGTGGAAAGTCAAAGTCGCTCGGCAGAGCAATCAAAGCCAATATGTGTATCATCTGAATGAGACTGTATTTATTATGTATGCATGTACTGCATTTTCTAATTATTGAGTTAAGATTACAAATATGATTTAATTACCCTAAATCGAATAATTTTCCGAAATTTTCCAATTAAATGCATACGATCCGAAAAATAGTTTTTCATAAAACCACACAATATTGTGTTTTACTAAACACGACACGTACGAAGCCGCGAGCAAGACTTAGTATTTTTTAATTCAGTTATGTTGTTACAGAATCCGCCTAGCTGGTAACTGCTAGAAAATTATGTAAAAAAGTTTTTTAAGTGATTTTTCGTCCATCTATCGCGTGTCGCATTACAGCCTGCCGCGTAGTAGGTGTAAAGTAAAAGTCGGCTGAGCAATCAAAGCCAATATGTGTATCATCTGCATGAGACTGTATTTATTATGTATTCCGTACTCCAATACGCAGATTGATATTAAAATGAACAGATGTACCTATATCTTGTCTATGGTTAATTTCCCATTACCATTCCCATTTTCCAATTATTAAGTTAAGATTACAAATACGATTTAATAACTCTAAATCGAATAATTTAGTTAAAAAAAAAGTTTTTCATAAAACCACACAATATTGGTTTTTCATTCTATTACTTATTTTAAGAACATCTGCTTACCTTTTAATTGGACTAGCGCGATATAAATACGCGAAACGTGAATATTAAAATGCGATATTTATAAAAACAGTGAGCTCGACTCAGCAAGGTCGACTGCTGGAGAGGTTACCGGATATGTTTCTTGAATAGATCACTACTCATATACAAAATATTACGATAGAACGAACTATCCGTTTCGCCTATACAATAATTAAGGTATTTATAACAATAAATAAGTAAATAAATTATTAATTTGTATTACAAAGTACTTGTATTCGTGGGTTAGAATGTTTGAAGCACATATTTATATTTAGGGAGAGAGGCCACGTAGAGTTATGAGAAAAAAAATTGACACTAAGGCCCACTGTATTTGGAAATATATTATTAAAACCTTTGACTTTTCTAAGAACTGTACCAAACTGAACAAAAATTGAGAATTTTCAAATTACCTGTGGAAATCCTATGAAAATTCGTCTAACAGTTTTAAAGGATTAGGGTTTTCAAACAAACAGATAAATCTCAGATAATCAGATAAACAATAATCAGATAATCAGATAAACAATCAGATAATATGTTTCTTGAATAGATCACTACTCATATACAAAATATTACGATAGAACGAACTATCCGTTTCGCCTATACAATAATTAAGGTATTTATAACAATAAATAAGTAAATAAATTATTAATTCGTATTACAAAGTACTTGTATTCGTGCCTTACAATGTTTCAAGCACATATTTATGTTTAGGGAGAGAGGCCACGTAGAGTTATGAGAAAAAAAATTGACACTAAGGCCCACTGTATTTGGAAATGTATTAATTAAAACCTTTGACTTTTCTAAGAACTGTACCAAACTGAACAAAAATTGAGAATTTTCAAATTACCTGTGGAAATCCTATGAAAATTCGTCTAACAGTTTTAAAGGATTAGGGTTTTCAAACAAACAGATAAATCTCAGATAATCAGATAAACAATAATCAGATAATCAGATAAACAATCAGATAATCTTAAATATAGTGTTATATCACCTGAAATAAGTTCTTAATAAATATTTTCAATGTACAACAAACACGAGACTTTACAGTTTAATTAAAGTAATACCATTTATTTTTCAATTGTTTGTTTAAGCTAATTTTTTAGACAGTTAAACCGATTTTGACGAGGTTTTTACTAATAAATATAGGAGTTTTCAAGTATCATGTAAGGTAACGTAACGCTTGAATTGCAGTTGTCTCCCTCGCGCTCTAGTAGTTCTGGCAGAGTGCGACAGTAATAGACTATTAATACTTCTTCTTCAAAGTTTTTACAGACCGTGTTTCCTCTTAGGGTGAAATCTATAGAGCGCACTAAGACTTACCTCCTCCTTAAGTCCAGAGTTTAAATTTATAGTCGCAAGCTTAGTATTGACTTAGCTCGAGCTGAGCTAAGTTCATGTCAACAATTTCAACGACTTACGAAAAAATTGGGTATTATACGAATAAAAATAGATTTGAATATCTTACAAGGCAAACACACACAGGCAAACAGGTGTTTCTCGAGAACGCGTTTATGAGAGCCGTAATAGACTTGTGTTAGAGATAGAGATGTCTCTCAGTATTGACTTAGCTCGAGCTGAGCTAAGTTCATGTCAACAATTTCAACGACTTACGAAAAAATTGGGTATTATACGAATAAAAATAGATTTTTTTTTTATATCTTACAAGGCAAACGAACAGGTGGGTCACTTGACGTTAAGTGATCATTACCATCCATAGACACTAGCAACACCAGGGGAGTCGCAAGTGTACTGCCAGCCTGTATTTGGGAGGGGGGAGTGGAAGGGAGGTGGACCTCCGACGCTTTCACTGACCGAACGAAACGCAACAATGCAAGCACTGTTACTTTACGTCAGTTTTCTATGAGAGGGTGGTGCTACCACGGTCGAGCCGACCGATTCATGCTGAAACCAGTAATAGCTTCAGCGTGGCTCTACCACCTACAAAAGTATGACAAAATAATAATGTAATTTTATACTTTTTTGATTATTATTATTTCTTCATTGTCATTCATTACAGAAATGTCAAATGCATGGTTCAATTTATTTTTTAAAATTAATGACATTTTCTAGACTCGACGCACTATTGAAACAAGCTTACAGTAATTAGACTATAAACTTTAAACTTAACATTGCGCTGAGTAACTACATAGCTAAGTTTAAACTGAGCTAAAGGTAACCTAAGGCTGAGTACGCCCTATAGATTTCACGCTTAATGTCATTGGAAGAGATTTGAAACAAAATGCTCACCATGAAACCAAACGAGACGATCCATATGAGCAGAAGTTGTATCCAGATCTTCGTTGTGGTGTATATCTGTGCGTACATGTCATAGTAGGCTATTAGTGTATATCTGAAACAAAACATTTAATAAAATATATATACATAATGTCGTTGAAACTCAAGGGGAAGGTGTATAAAACTATAATAAGACCAGTCGTATACTGTGAATCCGAGTGTTGGGCTACGAAAGAGACGGGTGAGAAAAGATTACATGTGGCAGAGATGCGAATGTTAAGGTGGATGTGTGGTGTAACTTAATGAATACGATTAAGAATGAGTATATCAGAGGAAGTTTAAAATAGGACCAATGACAGAGAAGTTGAGGAGTAATAGGTTAGCATGGTACGGGAATATTATAAGAATAGATGAATGCCATGTAACTATAAAAGTTTTGAGTATTACGGTGGACGTATATAGGAGTGAAGGAAGACAGAATAAGGTATGGATGGATTGTGTGAGATAACAAATTGTTGAGGATATGATATATTCTGTTGTTGGTAATTTGCTGTGACTCACTTATTTGTAAAAAAAATTTGAACTATTTATTAGGTATATGAACAAGAGTTCGCTTCACTAACACGGAAGAGTCATGTAGACCTGGCCATAAGAAAAGTAATTAATATAGTCTATGTTTTAGTTAATCTACAATTAGTATAGTCTATGCTTGCAGCGTTTGGACACTAACTAATAAAACTGGAGTTTTTGGCGGGATCTTGGAATGCCATGTAGGGGTCTTTATATATTATCCATAAACTTGTATTATTTGTCTCTATATTGTGTAATGTTGGTGGTGCTTTACGTAATATAGTTTGGTTATTGTGCACAAGTGAAGGGGATCAGAAATAATACCACGGAGTATGGATCCAGACTTGCCACAAAAACTCCCAGGAAAGTTCTAACAAGATGGCCACCATTTTGTTAGTTCATTGAAATTATATCAAATTTGTAATATCGATACTCACTTGACAATGACAGTAATAGAAGACTGGTTGCCAAAAATAAAATAGAAGAAGAACTAATAAAACTCTATCTTCTTACTTTTCTACGGATTAATCTAAACTGAGCTGACTTCGAAAAGTTTAAATTACGATATCTTTTTAAATTGAAAACTCATAATGTTTGTCTACGATGTACGAACTTGAGAGATATGATAATTTATATTTCTATTAATGGCCTCAATGTTTTTTATTACAAATTAAATCATTGTCAATGTTGATTGTTGTTATTAATTGTAAGTTTCATCAGTCTCGACAGATGGCGCTTTAAATTAGTTTATTGACAGAAAACTGTAAGACCGACTATTATATATTTCTCATAGACGGTCCAACGTTTTAATTTTGAAAATAGTTTAACCGCGTAATAGTTTAAATAGTTAGACCGCGTCAGTCAGTAAGTAATACATTTTTTTCTTCTAATTGAAATAATGTTTACAATGAATATATGGAAGCTACGTTACCCCATAGTGTTGAGTGTTATCTCCCGTGGGAAAGAGTATGTTTGCACATAAACGGATTAGATAACACTCGGGCACACCTCGACTTGTTACAGGTTTATTCTAAACGCACATTAATTAACTGATTAACACATCCACTGTTCAACTTCCCCGTTGACTTTGACGTAGGCAGAGTGGCTTTTAATCTGTCATTTATGAGCAAAATATTCCTTTCACTGTAGAGAATCGCTAATAAACGAAAATTGCCCTTGTTACTTTTAAGTTATTAAACTATAGAGTTACTAGCTTCTACCCACGGCTTACATCGCAAAGGAAAAGGAAAAAAACTCAAAAGGAAAAAAAAAACGATTTTAAAACATTTTTCATTGGTGCTCCGCTCATATTGTTCTTAGCGTGATGATATATAGCCTATAGCCTTCCTAGATAAATGAGCTATTTAACACTGAAAGCATTCTTCAAATCGGACCAGTAGTTCCTGAGATTACCGCGTTCAAGCAAACTTTTCAGCTTTATAATTTTTTTTCTCGAACTTACTACGCTATTGACCTGGCTAGGTCTTCACAGCTACACCGGACTACCTTTATAATGTCAGTATAGATGTATATATATATACTCGTACATAGACATGAAATTGAGGCTTGTAAGTTGAATGATAAATAATTGAAAAATAAACTAAAGTTCAAATGGCATTTCATTTCATTACATGGTTATTCATATTGTAATGGGAACATCCGAGCGAAGCCGGGGCAAGTAGCTAGTGATATATAACTTTTTTACTGATTATCTCTACTGATACTGTTTCATCCCAGACGAATATGTTTTTATTTTTTTTCCTCTCGGTTGCTGGATCTTTTATTGTGGGTGTGATTTTGGAAAGGGGGCGGAAATATGTTACAGGTAATATGGGAAGCGCGCTATTTAATAGCGGAGAGAATCAGCTGTGCACTCATTTACAGATATACAATGTTGTGTATAAAATCTCAAGTTATATTTACATGTGTAAACAATATATACAATTATCTTTATCATTAGGCGTCTGACAAAGTTAAAAAAAAAATCTTAAAAAAATGCGATTAAGTAATATGGAATTATTTGAATAAATATTTTACTGCGGATCTTTTCGTACTTTTAGGTTAAGTTTCCTCAATTTAAAAGATAAATTTATTTGATAAAAAATTATTTCCAATCATACCCGATTCATTGTTTTTTCAGGATTTAGTATTGCGTATTTACTACGACTAGAATTAAATATGCGCGAAGAAGCGTAGAATTACAAATATTTTAATGCTTACAATATATTCGAACAATAATATGACGAATAAATTGACGTCGCATATATTTCATATTAATTTCATAGGATAACATGTCAGATGTTACACATCATATGCGACTACTGTATGACTTGATTATTAACTAATCGTTCGGTTTATAATATTGTCAAAATTAATAAATGCAAGTGTATTAAAAAAGAACGGCCAATCGATCACTACGATGCGAATGTAATGTCCCGTTCCGTATCTGCATACAGATAGGGTGTAGACGCATTTGGTCCAGAGTCAATCAACTCCCATGGGTCTGACAGACAACCGAGCATTATGCAGCGGCTGCTGACCCGCATGCATCGATGTACATGTTACATGTACATTTTAATGTTGTTTATACCTTCAACAAGTTATAAGATGTCGCGACGAGCATTATATTAATATTATAAGTGATGTAGTTTGTGAGTTTGTTTGTTTTTTACTCTCTCACGTCTTAAATACTCAATCAATCGTTATTAAATTTTACATACACGTTGTCAGGTATACCGATGTTCTCGAGAGATAGGTCAAAACGTTAACGCGAGCGAAAATGCGAACAAGAACTTCATAATGTCCAGTATTGTTATCTCAAATTTAAAATAGTCTTTAATATGATCCGTAGCTATAACATTATAAATACGAAACGATATCTGCTTGTTTTTACCTGTTCTCGTCTAAACATTTGAACAGATCGTAATAATATTTTGTATACAGGTAGATTGGGATTTGGGGATGTGAAACATCTTATCAAAAATATACTGAAAAACAAGCATACAGATTCGAGTTAATGAACTAGTTGTGCATTAGTTAAAATTTATATTATTTTATTAAGTTTTAAAATTATATTAGTTTTGAAGCGATGTTTTTGGTTTTTGTCAAACGTTTAGTTTTCAATTTTTTTTGTTACCATTCGCCCATAAAAAATTATACGCGAATTTCAAAAATTGTTAATTGAACTGGTTTTAATCGGTCAACCGCCACCAATATGTATGTCGGTTTAATTATCAAATCATACTATTGACTTCTCATTCATGCTATTGACTTTTACAATAATACAGGTGCTTTGAATAGCGGCCGACGAATACGGCAAGGGCATTCTTGTTTGGGACGTCAGACGGATCACATCTCTACATATAATTCGCATTTATATTTAGTATTACTGTGTATGTTGATTCGAGGAAAATCTTTTATTTTTATCAATGCACCATTGAATTTGCATAGACAGGCGGTTTTCTTAATAGCTTTTTCTGTTTTATGTTAAATTTCATGCATGGATAGAAAAGGGAGAAAACCGCTATCTGCTTAACACTCGCGTCGCCGCCAAACGCATCTGATTTCAGTGCGCGTTACACAAAGTTATGAAACTCATAAACACAAACTTTCAACGTACATACGTACGATGTGTAATAAAAAATAATTTTCCCCGAGACAGCAACTGTTTGTTAGTTTGTCCTGTTTATGGCTGTATGCTTTAACTCGTATTATTTCGTTAGACAGGAAATTTCGAATCAAACTTTATCATGTGAACTCCATTTTAGTGGCAATATTGGCGTGATGCCATAACTTTAACTAAGAGTAAATGAGAATGTTATTTATGATAAATATTGTGAGAAAATGTAAAATAAATTGTATGAAATATAAACAACCCAAAATAATATTTAATAATTTGAATAAATAACTGTCACTTGGAATTTAGGTCTCGTTCCAATAAGGCCGCCGTTAAAAAATTAAGAGTTCCCTTCATAACCACGGTAAGTGTGTATTTTATGTTATAAAAAACACACTGAAGCTCTTGTTTTACAAAAAAAATCTAGACAATTGTCTAGGAAGTATGTTTTATTAGGCACAACTGCGTGTCTAATGTAACATAGAAGTCATCTGCTACGTGTTATGTTTTAAAATATTTTACCACAAATACATCGGGCCGATTTATTTCGAGAATGTTCTATTTGGTTATTTGGAAATATTATCATGAAAGTAGGAAGTTTGTTCATTTTACAAACAGGTTTATGAAGTATTTTTTTTAAGTTTGATGCACTACCAATGAATTTAATAATTTTTTTATTGATATACGGATTCGAATGCTGCAGAAAGTTAAGGTGATGTAACTATGTCAGAAGAAATTTGAATATAGCACCAGTGACAGAGAAGTTGAGGAGTAATAGGTTAGCATGGTATGGGTATGTCATGAGGAGATATGAAGACCATGTAATTAAAAAAGCTTTGAGTATGATGGTCGATGCATATAAGACTAGAGGAAGACCGAAAAAGGTATGGATGGATTGTGCGAAAAAAGGTATATGTATAAAAGGTGTGAATACTGAGATGACATCTGATAATGGAGAGTGGAAAAGAAAATACATGTTGCGGCGACCCTACTTAGGTGGGATAAGTGTAAGAAGAGTTTGGAAGTTATAATCAAATAAATATTACTATCGGGCGCCCAGAGGTCGACATTCGACCATAGTTGATTGATTTTTTAAAGTTTGAATTTTATTAGGGTTCTTTTGTCAAAGGGTAATATGTTATAATATCATTGTAGAATGTAGAATGAAAAAGGGTAATTGGAACGTAAGAGTAAAATAATACATACAGTCGAGCATAGCAACCTCTTTCACAACCTTTTTTGAAGTCCTTTATTGACAGATGTCAAAATGTCTTTTTTATTTACATGTATGTATATGTTGTGTAAAATAGAAGCAGTAGTGTGAGTAATGCATATTTTAATTAATTTAATGTACTTCTAATGCATTTTATATAAAATAAATAACTTTCTGCACTTTTCCTCCATATAAACTTTAACTATGCCAAATTTCACGTTCATCCGTTCGCCCAATACCGTCAAAAAGGGATACAAAGTTTAGGCTTCACGTATTAATATATATGATGATCATAACTTATAGCTGTAATGCCACATTGCTAACTAGTTAATACACTAACACACTAGTAAAAATTTTTAAATCACGTTCATCCGTTCGCGCAATTTTGTTAAAAAGGGATACAAAATTTAGGCTTCACGTATTAATATATAGATACTAATTCTTCTGTCGCCTGACAAGATTCTTAACTCGAATTAAGTATCTGAAATATTGGAAAATATTTGAGCATTAATCAAATATATCATTATTTTTCACTGCATTAACGATTTTTTTTTTTCGAACTGACTACGCTATTGACCCAGCAAGGTCTTAACAGCTTCACCGGGCTACTAAGGCGAGCGCTTAAGGAACTCAGCCGATTTTATTTTGACAACTAGCTCAAGGGTGCACGGCACACCTCGGCTTTGGAGCAACTGTTTGTTAGTTTGTCCTGTTTATGGGTGTATGCTTTAACTCGTATTATTTCGTTAGACAGGAAATTTCGAATCAAACTTTATCATGTGAACTCCATTTTAGTGGCAATATTGGCGTGATGCCATAACTGTAACTAAGAGTAAATGAGAATGTTAATTATGACAAATATTGTGAGAAAATGTAAAATAAATTGTATGAAATATAAACATAACCCAAAATAATATTTAATAACTGTCACTTGGAATTTAGGTTTCGTTCCAATAGGCCACCGTTAAAAAGTTATCTTCATAACCACGGCTTTTATGTTATAAAAAACAGACTGAAGCTCTTGTTTTACAAAAAAAATCTAGACAATTGTCCAGGAAGTACGTTTTATTAGGCACAACTGCGTGTCTAATGTAACATAGAAGTCATCTGCTACGTGTTATGTTTTAAAATATTTTACCACAAATACACCAGGCCGATTTATTTCGAGAATGTTCTATTTGATTATTTGGAAATATTATCATGAAAGTAGGAAGTTTGTTCATTTTACAAACAGGTTTATGCAGTGTTTTTTTTAGGTTTGATGTACTCCCAATGGATTTAATTATTTTTTTATTGATATACGTATTCGAATGCTGCAGAAAGTTAAGGTGATGTAACTAGAATGGATAAGATTAAGAACGACTATGTCAGAAGAAATTTGAATATAGCACCAGTGACAGAGAGGTTGAAGAGTAATAGGTTAGCATGGTATGGGTATGTCATGAGGAGATATGAAGACTATGTAACTAGAAAAGCTTTGAGTATGATGGTAGATGCATATAAGACTAAAGGAAGACCCAAAAATATTATATGTGTGTACAAGATGTGAATTTTGAGAAGACATCTGACAGGGGAGAGTGGAAACGGAAATTCATGTTGTGGCGACCCTACTTAGGTGGGATAAGTGTAAGAAGAGTTTGGAGTTGTAATCAAATAAATATTATACTAATTCTTCTAATTCCTCTGTCGCCTGACAAGATTCATAACTTGAATTAAGTATATAAAATATTGGAAAATATTTAAGCATCTTTCAAATATATCCTTATTTTTCACTCTATTAACGATACCATTTGCTTCTAGAACAGTTAAGTTAATCATTGTTTGTTTTAAATCAGAAATTGCCGAGTTCCCAATACTTAGTCGTGTGTAAAACGGTTCGCACCAGTTTCCTCGCATTCCTTACACACGCTGCTATGCGCCAATGCGCTTTTTAATTTGTCCGCAGACAACATAATAACGTACTGTTAATAATTTATCTCTATCTATATATATAATAAGAATGTAAATCTAAAGTGTATGTACGTTTTATGAAAAAATATAGTGTTGCAAGAATAAGTAACAAAATACATTTCAATAATTTTTAGAAATGTCTGCCTGTTTGTATGAACACGCATCATCACTGCTACAGTACTACGTTCACGATAAAACCTCACGAATCATAAAGGCATCCTCGAGTAACATTTATTCATGGTTTCATTAAAATCGGTTCAGTCTATCAAAAAATATCGTAATTTTAACGACGACGTGACTTAAGTACGAGAGAAAAATAATTGACAATACATTAAGATGAATTTGTTAACGACTGTTTTTTTATCGGTTCAGTCTATCAAAAAATATCGTAATTTTAATGACGACGTGACTTAAGTACGAGAGAAAAGTAGAGTAATTGACTATATATTAAGATGATTTTTTTAATGACTGTTTTTTTTTAACAGGATTCCACGCGGACGAAGTCGCGGGCACAGCTAGTGCATAAATAAATCTGTTTTGAAGTGGTGCTGGTCCAGTGATAGTGCGTTAAAACTCGATAAAGTGGGAACACTTTATTTGATGGCCCTTTTTCAGTGCTTGTTGGCCGTGATTCATTCGGTTACATACGACCTACCACATCGATTCGATTTGACAACATGGCGTATCATTTGGATAGGTTCAGATTTTTTATTATCACTATCATTATTATTATTATATATTATAAAACAAAGTCTTCTGTCTCGTGTGTCTGTTCGTGATAAACTCAAAAACTACTGAACAGATTCTCATGCGGTTTTCACTAGTAGCTTAAGGGATTCATGAGGAAGATAAAGGTATATAATTTGTCATGGTTTTTTTTTATTATCAGTTATTAATACGTGTTATCCAAATGCTATATTACTGTAGTCTTGTGGGTACACGCGGGGTCACCAATATAGGGTTCCCTAAGGGGATATAAAATGATAGGCACGAGAGCTGCGAGCCAAATGACTATTTATTTTTGTTTTTTTTTTTCTCGAACTGACTACGCTATTGACCTATCAAGTCTTAACAGCTTCACCGGACTACTAACTATTTATTACAATATAATTTTCTTATATCTAACAACTTATGAATATATGTGTGCGTGTCCCCACAGTGTCATCAAAATCTATCGAGTATTTTTCGTGTAAACTAGTTATAAACATACATCCCTACAAACTTTCTTGTTTATAATGCTAATAGGTTTCAAGTAATAAATTGTATCATAACTATTAACCGGCCTCCTCGCTCGTTGTTATTGAGATATAGAGGGTCCTTTATATTATTAATTGAAATGCTTATGTCATACCATTCTAACTTTAATGATCTTTGACACACAGATCCATAGGGGTCTGACCCTTTAGACACAGTTTAACATTTATTATTTGAGTTGTTAAGACACATAACATTAAATTATCAAGAAAGTATATTGGTAATTATTATAAGCCATCACTTTTCTACAAAATATACACCATGTATATATATTAAAATCAGCTTACATTAAATGCAATTTTATTATTTTAAATTATTTTCCATTTCTAAATGTATAAGGGATATTTTTAACCGATTACAAAAATTAAATACTCGATTCAGTTATATATGTTTTTAAGGCTTGTTAACTCTGAACTTCGTTATTTATAAATCCAATCGGAAAATTCTTTCTTTTTATTGGAAAGATACTTTGAAGGGGTCTCATTTTAATTTTATTAACATTAGACTAATGTTCTAATGTAAACGTGTAGTAATTGAGATATTGGTATATTTATGACAATTCAATACTAGGCAGGTACCTAACTGTCTGTAGTCAAAGAGATTACGCTGCAATTTTTAGAGTCGATTTTTGAAAGCGTATTTATTTTTTGTTCTTACTCTATTTCATATATTTATATGATACTTTACAGTCAACGTCTCAATAACGCCCGCATAAAATGAGTGCACAGTTGAAAATTGTGTGCTCATTTCAAATAGTCTCTCGTCACTTGCGACTTTGGATTTTTTTTACACTGCTTTGTAAAAACAACTTTAATAAATTCGCGTAAGGTTAAATTTGCAAAAACATAATTATTTATAGTATAGCTATAACTACCTATATACTTAGGTATATCGGTGAGTTTTTGGGGACGGTTTTGAGCGTTACTTTTATTTCAGACGGTGAATCTTGGGTTTTAATAAAATAAACTGAAATTGAAAACGAAATTAAAAATTAAAACGTGACGCCAACTATGAGATATCTATAACAATCGGTCCTGCAGTTTTCTGCCAACAAACTAATTTAAAGCGCCATCTGTTCGAGAATGATGCAACTTACACTTAATAACAATAATCAACATTGACAATCATTTAATTTTGTAATTAAAATATATTGAGGCCATTAATCGAAATATAAATTATCCTATCTCTTAATTGGACTAAATTATACGTAAATGCCGACAGTTCTAAGGTTTTTTAAAAGATTTTTTGCGTTTGTAAATAAAATCGGACAGATAATAACCGATTTGACGCAGACTAACTTACGCGGGTCAACTAGTGTATCATAAAATGTGCTCGGAGAGTGTTTATTTGAAACATAATTATTCATGTATCTATTAACTTGGGTTATAGTTTAGACAAAATTGTGTCATTTCGGTGGCATTTTATGAGATATTTTTATATATAAAAATCCAGTGTCATGATGTTTGTCCACGATGATCTCCGAAAATACTCAACCGATCTTCATGAAACGTTGGCATATATGTACAATTTGCTCCAACTTGATAGATAGGATAATTTATATTTCAATTAATGGCTTAAATGTTTTTAGATTACAAATTAAATAATTGCTATTGTTATTGATTGTAAGTCTCGAGCAGACGGCGCCTTGATTTCGTTTGCACGTTTGTTGACAGATAACTGTAGGGCCGCCGGTCACAGATATCTCATAGATGGCGCCACGTTTTAATTTTGAATATTTTATCGGTTTTTAATTTTCCGTTTTTTTACCACGACACTTTTAAATAGACTCATTATTCTATAATACCAACTAATTTATTTTTATTTTTATTCAACATGTAACAACTGAGCCGCAGCAATGTGTGGTCGGGTCAAGTAGTAATTTTATATGAATAATTAAAAAAAAAAAAATTTCATCGTGTCTAAATATTTCTACAAAGTTTTAGTAAGTTATCACTTTAATATAACACGAATTGATTAAGCTTCATTTACTTATACAATTATATAATATGCTTAGATATGGGAAACCGTAAGACATAGAGACATCGAGTTGAACTAAAGATAAATAGTTTTAGATGATAAAAATAATGACACTGGCAAATGATACCGCGAGGGCAAACGAAGAAAAATAACAACGATCATCGTTCCCATGACAGATGCGACCAATCAATCGGCCGTGTATAAAAAATTAGCTTTCATCGAATATTCTCCGAACATCTCAATAATGTTTACGGAGTGGAAACAAGACAAATGCCTTTGATAACAATACCGTGAGTTTTCCACAGGATGTTATCGTTAAAAAGCAAAGACTTTTCCATTTCGCAAGGCGAGGCCACTGCCGAAGCCATCAGCGAATACGTCTGGTTCTATTTATAGTGGTCTGAATGGAACGTATACATACATGTGTGTAGAATCGTGGGCAAAGAGTTTTGTTTTACAACCCACCGTCCGTGAGTGCCGGGCCAACGTGATAAATCACCCGAAGACTTTTATAATCTGCACCGCACTCAACCGACTATGTATTTATGTATTTTTCTTTATGATACAGGCAGAGTCGGACCTAAGGGATGAAGGAATTCAGGGATACTACTATTTAAAATTCTTCATTATTCTATTCTATATTAATATTATAAAACTGAATAGTTTATTTCTTTAAATGCGCCAATCTAAGGAACTACTGGTCCGATTTGAAAACTTCTTTCAGTGTTAGATAGCTCATTTATCAAGGAAGGATATCATCAAGGGCTTATCATCACGCTAAGAACAGTAAGAGTGGTGCAATAAAGAAAAATGTTTCAAAATCGGGTTGTCTAGCGTTAACCCAAGGTGACTATTCCACGCGGGCGAAGTCGATGGCAGAAGCTAGTAATATATGAATATAATTGAGACGTTACACTTCAAAATGACCTAAATCGAAAGTTTATTTTTTTAAGATTTCCAATTTTTATACACCGAGAACGAAATTCAAATTTTGCCGTTCATAATGTTTTTAGTTTATTCTTTATAATCTTCATATTTTACATGTACAGAATTTGAAAATCTTCAAAAATAACGTAACTTATTAGGAACGGTTAAAATTAAATTTCCCTTTTTTTGAAATGTAACGACACGTATATGTGAACTGAAAAAGTTTGTAACTGAGATAGATAATTATCTGGTAGAATTATAAAAAATAACTAAGATTACTCATAAATAAGTTCACAATATTTTAGTCTAATTTAGGATAAAAATAAATCGCTGTTATTGTTATATTCAAATATTATCATGGTATTAAATACATATAAATGAGTCATATCTTAGATATGCTATTGTATGTTAAGACGAGAGTCTAGCGTCTGAGATACAGACCCGGCTTAATTCAAGCACTAGGGTACATATACGTGTAACAATACTGTATTACATAAGATAAGGCTTTGGAAAACTTTTTTATCGCTTTTTTTAATTTTATTTTTTTATAGTAGCACGGCATAATGACTGCACCATATAGTTTTAGATGATAAAAATAATGACACTGGCAAATGATACCGCGAGGGCAAACGAAGAAAAATAACAACGATCATCGTTCCCATGACAGATGCGACCAATCAATCGGCCGTGTATAAAAAATTAGCTTTCATCGAATATTCTCCGAACATCTCAATAATGTTTACGGAGTGGAAACAAGACAAATGCCTTTGATAACAATACCGTGAGTTTTCCACAGGATGTTATCGTTAAAAAGCAAAGACTTTTCCATTTCGCAAGGCGAGGCCACTGCCGAAGCCATCAGCGAATACGTCTGGTATAGAATTTTGGAGTATTTCTTATTATCTACTATCTATGCCCGCGACTCCGTCCGCGTGCAACTTAATGTTTAAAACAGTGAGTAATAAAACCATTTATGTATTTATTTATTTGTAAGTCCATTTACTTATCACAGCTTCGTCCTTTCCAGTGTAACCATGAAAGTATCTCGTTTGCGTGGAAAGATATTTATCTGTTGTCCTTCTCTCTGGATCTCCTTATTTGATCACAAAAATAATCTGAGATTAACCCTCTTCGTTTAAGCTTTTTTAAAGTTAAATTAATGTTGACTTATTATCATCATTATCAGCCTGTAGGAGATTCACTGCAGGGCCATAGACCTCTTCCTAAATGAAGGTATGGGTTTAATCGTCACGCCATCCCACGACGTATTGGTAATTTCAAAGTCTGAGAAACCCGCAGTCGCACATACAACGGTACAACAACAACAATTCTCAGTTTCAGGATTCCTCACGATGTTTTCCTTCACCGTCAGCCGATAGTGTTACTTATTTAAATTAGTAAATGTATGGGAATTATGAAAAAATCTTTGGTACATGCCGGGGTTCGAACGTGTGGACTTGAATTGATATTCCGCCGTATTTTTTTACTAATTTCAAGACACCTGCAACATTTTTTTTCCCAAAAATCTAAAAAGTACAGACACGTTTACATTTCATTATATGTATAGATGTAGATGAATTAAAAGCGTTTTAAAAAAGTGTGTACTATCTTATTTTATTATAAGAATACTGCAAGTATTTTTATTTCTCTATTTTTGTTCTGCTTTATCGGATAATTTTTAAATGATACGAGTTTAAGTATTATATTCAATTTGTTATGAAAAAACACCTTATTTTATTACCTTACTACATGACTTTCACACTTTATAGGAGTTATTTATTCGTATAAATAAACTGTAAAATGTTAATTTAAATTATTATAAATAATCTTTGAATATTCTGCCAAATTATAAAATCTTAAATCCTTCGCCGTCGCCTCGTTTTATTTGAACTTTATGAGTTTTCGCGTTTCGGATATGTTTGTAAACTCCGTTTCATTAAAACATTTCAATTTTATGTTCAAAAGTTTGTTCATCGTTTCCCAAAATAAATTTCACTTTGGTAAAGCTTAAAGTATACATATAAATTAAATTTAAGTGTGCGTTGTTTGTTCGGGCTAATTACCGAAACGGCTGAACCAAATTTAATGAGACTTTTACCGACAGATATAAGGTTGTTCTGTAAGTATTTCTGGGTTACGCTTTCCCATAGTGGCTAAGCAGTGAGGAGAAATTTTCAATATTAAACAAAAAACTAAACATACAATTCGTCAGGATAAAGTAAGCAATTCTCGTGATAATATAAAACCATTTTCATCAGAACAAAGTCACAAACGTTAACTAGTATATGGATATTAAAAACTAACGTTTTTATGGTTTTGATTATAATACACACTTTCCGATTCTTATTCAGGTATAGCACAAACGTTTGCGGGGTTTTGACCCCCCGTGTAAAATAACCTCCGGCCCTGTCCATGTAGAATTTGTTCTAGTGAGTGCTCTCATAGTTATTCTAGTGTATTTGTTGGTATTCAGTTTTATTTAAATGGTTTCGCGAGGCCCCATCTGCGGTGTTTTGGCGTCGGTGAGAATCGCTTGTAAATTATGAGGTAAAGAGATTTCTTCTTTGAAATAATCTCGTTGTAAATCATACATTATTTTGATAATAATGATCGACGCTTGCGTCAACATCAATTGCGGACGTTTTGTTATGAAAAAAATATCTGGATGGATTTTTGATACAACTGAAATTCTATATGTATACTAGCTGACCCGTGCAACTTCGTCTGCACCAAATAGGTTATTGCCGGTTCCAATTTCATTTCCAAACGCTAAAAATCTTAAAAAACTTAAAACCCGATTGTAGCGTAACTTATCGGGTCCAATTGTGACTCGAAACTATACTATATATATGTATATAGGCAAGAAATGTCTTCCCGATATCCACTGGGTTACTATATAATATATATTTACCAAAATAAAACGTAATCTAATATACCTTTCTAACAGTGAAATAATTTTCAAAATAATTGATCAGTTATCGAGTGGGATGAAAAATTATTATTCACTAAAATGACTATTAAAAAATAGGGGTTGGTGTTAGAAGGGTGAAAATTTAGGGTTGTATGTATTATTTAATGCCTCATTATAAAAAAAAAATGAAAAAAAAATAAAAACAAAATGTTAGGGGTGGACAACCCTTATCACTTAGGGGTATGAAAAATAGATAGTAGCCGATTCTCAGACCTACTGAATATGCATATAAAATTTCATAAAAATCGGTCAAACCGTTTCCGAGGAGTATGATTACTAACATTGTGACACGAGAATTTTATATATAAGAAGATAATAAGAATGTAAATGAAACTGTACTCTTTAGATTCTTATGAAAAAAATTGTTGCCTTGGTGTCTTGGAATAAGTAATAAAATACATTTCAGTCATTTTTAGAAATGTTTATCTGTCTGCCTGTCTGTTTGTATGAACGCGCATCACTGCTAAAGTACTGAATTCACGATAAAACCTCGCCAAGAAAATCATAAAGCATATCCTCGAATAACATTTAGTCTTGGTTTCATTAAAATCGGTCCACTGGAGAGGGGAGGGGAGATGGGTCTCCGGCGCTCTCACTGACCGAGCGAAACGCAACAATGCAAGCACTGTTACTTCACGTCGGTTTTCTATGAGAGGGTGGTACTACCCCGGGCGAGCCGACCCATTCATGCTGAAATCAATAATAGTTTCAGCGTGGCTCTACAGACAGACAGACATTTGTAAATATTATTGAAATTTATTAATTATTTATTTATTAAAATTTATTATTTATTCCAAGACATCTGCAACCTTTTTTGTTCACAAAAATTTAAAAAGTATAGATACGTTAGAATTATTATACATTCGTATTATATGAGACAAGCGTTTAAACTAGGCGTTTAGTTTTCATAGAACTCAATTCTATAT
The DNA here is from genome assembly GCA_015888305.1 of Antheraea pernyi. NCBI lineage: Eukaryota > Metazoa > Arthropoda > Insecta > Lepidoptera > Saturniidae > Antheraea > Antheraea pernyi. The sequence goes on along the minus strand of MU159290.1, from coordinate 62,714 downwards.
TCGTAAAGTAGATAAGCGATATTTTCAGCGGCTCGTAAAGTTATACGTCAGCTTACGTCGTCAGCGAGTGTAATTTACTCCAGATATTTTCAGTTTAACTCTACTCAGATTGTAAACGTAGACTGCTTTTACCGTCCCTTCAGGAATTTTCTATAAATAGGGCAACTTTTACGATATTGTACTAGGCTAGTGAAAAGTGGGCATGATTGAAATGCGGTGACTTAGGCCATGCTCGTCTAAAATAGAGTACGACTAGTCGGAACAAACATACGGACAGGCAAAAAATTTAAAAACTGATGTTTTGTAATAAATACATTTATTTTGTAAAAAGCTGTTATTCTGACATTACAAACAAACATTTAAATTTCCTTTACACGTTTTTGTTTAAAATTGACATAATCTCTAGTACGCAGTAATTTATGTATATTTTGTGAAATATTAATAACAGTGTTAAGAACAACGTGTAGTCGGTCAGTCAGGGAAACCAATTAATACTCTGTAGTCACTGTTATTATGTATCCGAACAGAGCTTCGCCCTACTATAACTTCGACATAGAAGTGCCCGCAGATATTTGTTTTTTTTTTCTCGAACTGACTACGTTATTGGCCTAGGATGCCTCTACAGCTTCATCGGACTCCTGCCCGCAGATGAACGACATCTTGCTTTTTATAGGCCAAACTATGTAATAGGGTGGCGCTAGTGTTCATATTTCGGTCGCGACTCGGATGTGTCTATGGCAACATCAAAGTATAAGATTTTTTATCTGTGTAATTTCTCTTGTCGCGAATAAATGAAGGAAGAAAGACGTGTTTTGTTTGTTTTTACCATATTAAAATACAGGCCACTATACAAGAAGTCAACAGGATGTTTTGTAGTGGTACCAGTACGGAACTAGATTATAAGTCCGTATAAATTATTTGCATATCATTTTAGTTTATAAAAATATTATAAAGGCCATATTAAATCATTGAAATTAATTACAAAAATAGAAAACACGACAATAGGTATAATACTAGCTTTCGGCCGCGGCTTCGCTCGCGTTTATGTAGATTTTTTTATGAATGAGAAGTACCTTATATATTTTTCTGTACCCCTGACAACTAACTAACTAACAATACTTAAGGCGTGAACGCGTAACAAACCAACAAATAAACTAACGTTCGGAGTTTTTGGCGGGATTTCAGTCTGTCATGTAGTGGATTTTATATTTTATTGATAATCTTGTGTTACTCGACTCTATATTGTGTAAAATTGGTGGTGTTTTATATAATATAGTTTGTTTATTGTTTATAAGTGAAGTGAATGGATAATAATACCAAGGAGAATGAATTCTGAGATGTCACAAAAACTCCATGGAAAGTTGTAACAAGGGAGCCGCCATCTTGTTGGAACGTTAACATTGACATTGAAATGATCGCACGACACTAAATTGTAATAATATTAACTACTCGACAATGGCAGTAATAAACTAAAAGATTGGTCGCCAAAAATAAAGAAAAACAAAAAACTGACGTTCGTATATATATATTATTAGTAAGGAAGTAAGGGTTTGACGCGATAACTTAGTCCATAGCGTGTTCGGACATCGTTTCGATAGGCGTAGTATCGTTTCTTAGCAACTGAGTCGAAGCTTTCGGTGAAGGAAAACACCGTGACGACACCTTAGCAAGGTGGTAGGGCTTTTGTTAAGATTAGCTAGCTACCACCGTCAAGTTAAAAATCTGTCACCGAGCACATAACCTATACGTGTGTACCGGTAGCTGCAATTGAGAGCCAGTTCCCTGTAGGTTTAGCGTGTTTACCATCTTACACAATATCGTCGTTTAGTTCATATTGTGGTCAAACGCTAAAACCTACAAAGCATAAAAGAAATGATTTACGAAACAAGCAACGAGTTCGAACGATGAAAAAATAGAAATTATAATTTTTTTAAAAAAGATTGGCGCATTCTTACCTGTTAATAGTGATTGCGACCATGGACAGTAAGGATACTGCCTCATTCCCGTAGAAAATGAAAGCGAACATCTGGCAAAGCCGCGGTCCGAGACCCCAGTGCTGCTGGATAAATCGGTTCGCAGTTAGAGGCAGGTTGATGGAGCAGAACAGAAGATCTGACACGCAGAGCGACAGGACAAACATGGTCGTCACGTGACCTCGAAGCTTTGGGTGCATCAGCAGAGCCACCGTCGTGACGAGGTTACCTGGAATTTTATATGTAACTGAGTTACGCCTTACTACACTTGCAATTGCTTCTTTTATATATTAAAACTAGCTGACACATCCACCCGTTGCTGTGGCTCAGTTATTACACATTAAATTGTGCAAAACACGTACACCATAAAATAAACGAATGTTGAAAAATAAATTCAAAATTAAAACGTGGACCATCTATGAGATATCTATAACAGTCGGTCCTACATTTTTCTATCAACAAATTAATTCAAAGCGCCATCTCTTCGAGACTGGTGTAACTTACAATTAATAAAAGTAATCAACGTTGACCAAGCCATTAATCGAAATATAAATTATCCTATCTTTCAGGTTGGACCAAATTATACACATATACTAGCGGGCCCGGCAGACGTTGTCCCGCCTTATTTAGAATGAATAACAATGTAATTAAAACATATTGGCATTGTACTATGTTATTAGTATTACTTTGTAATTACTAGAATAATTGTCGATCTAAAAAGAGTTTTATAGCAAATAAGGATTTGTAAGTACTTCGGTTGTTACAACGGTGAATTACTTTGAAATAATTAATGACATCGTAATTATTCAATGTATGGTGTTAAAATAGTTGTTTATTTATAATTAGAATTATTAGCGAACATCAAGTGTAACTATGTACAACATCATAGATTAAGTACTTCGTTAAACTACAACTTCCTTCACTTAGATTGTCGGCAGGTGAAGGTAGGCGATTCCTTTATAAGTGCTTGCAAGAGTTTGTACAAGGTTCATTTATTCATTACTGTTTGTGAGATTGTGAGATCTATCGTTATTGTCGCTAAGTGATAATTATTGTCTCGGAGGGTTTGTCTCTGAGATTATTGTAAAAGTATTAAAAGACAAAGAATCGAAGAAGTCGTCGTTTCATTTCAAAGTGTCGGTCGTGTTGTGAAAATACATACAAATGGAGGATAATGCCATCCGTGTGCTCTCGGCCCTCTACAGGCTCTACATATATACTCTGACATATATTATACATTTGTTTCTAATTTACACTATTCTTAATCCAAATTTATTAAATTTTATATTCTGTTTTTTAGTTGGATTTTTTATGAAAGCGTGTTTTTTTAGTTTTTTAAAACTATTATTTTACTTTATTTATTTTCCCTATACCATATACATGTAACCTATTATTTTTTCATTACTTATTCTCCCTATATACATATGTTTAATAGTTTTTTATTCCAATTTCATTCCTCCGTGTGGAATAGTTACTTTGGACTAAATTTAACATGCAGCGGAAGTTCTCAAAAGGTAAAAATACCCGATTTTGAAACATTCTTCATTGTTGCTCCGCTCCTGTTTGTCTTAACGTGATGATATATAACCTATAGCCTTCCTAGATAAATGAGCTTTCTAACACTGAAAGAATATTTGAAATTGAACCGGTTGTTCCTGAGATTAGTGCGTTCAAGCAAACAAACTCTTGAGCTTTATAATATTACTATATAAGTATATAGATACGTCATAAACCATGATACTGAAAAGTAGATTAACACCGCTATGTTAACCGTCGATAAATTATTGTGGATATCGCAAAAAAAAACTTATTTTTTGGCTATCTGTGCGGATCACTTAAAAGTTTGAGAAACTATGCTTTAACCACTAGGACGCCACGATAGTTTGATGTTGAAATTTGTGGAGAGATCTTTGACATATATTGATCTCTATCGAAATAATTGAATGATCTGAACATATTCATGGTCAAAGTTTGCACTGAGATGTCAATTCTTTCCTATAATGCACATTACACTAAAACCACATCAAGTAGTATTTATACATTTTTTGTAGTTCCTAATTAACGTTCTGGGATTATATTTTAATGTTATACTGATATAGAATATATATGATTTTCGGTTTGTGAATCTATATACATATAATAAAAATGTAAATCTAACGTGCTTATACTTTATAAATATTTGTGAAAAAAAATTGTTGCAGCTGTCTAGGAATAAAAAAAAATACATTTCAATCACTTACAGAAATGTCTGTCTGTTTGTATCTTCGATCAACAGCGACTAGATAAAGGGTCACGTACAAATCGAAGCTAAAAGCCGTCCGCGTAAATATATACTTATGTGTAGCTATTTGTTTACTAAGACAAGGAGAAAAAAAGTTTTAAAACTGTTTTAAGTTCAACCTAATTACAACCATAACACCTTGTAATAAAGTCACAAATGTTCAAAATATTATCTAATACTTACGATAAAACGAGCAAAGTAATAAATTACTCCCCTCACAAATGAAAAGATAACATAAACAACATTTAGTGTGAATTCAACCTTAACACGTAATGAATAACGTACGTTTTCCCGTTATTGTGCGTGTTTGTGAGGGGCGAGGCCAAACATTTGTATCACAGGTTTAAAATCGGTAATTTTGTTCAAAATTTGATATTATTAGTTAGTTTAAAGCCTAAAATATAACTTATTCAACGTGTATTTAGCGAAAGTAAGATACTCCGGCCGTTAAATTGCTTTTTCGGGTATTATTTTTGCATCTTTTGAATACACTGCGGCGTGTGAAACGTGCTTACATTGGTTGTGTTTCAGACAAACTAAACAAAATAAAAACTTACATTTCAATTGAGCTGTTATTTACCGAGACGTATTTTTCGCGTCGACCCGTTATCTAGTTATTGTTGATCGAAGGTTTGTATGAACACGCATCACTGCTAAAGTACTGCGTTTCGATAAAACTTTTAAGCATAAAACATATCCCGAGTAACATTTAATCTTGGTTTCATTAAAGTCGGAGCACTCTGTATTTATCCTAATGTTAATAACGACGCAATTTAAGTACGAGAGAAAAGTAGATAAGTGGATTTAATACATTCAGATAATTTTATTAGTCACTGTTGTTATCATCAAATTCCACGCGATCGGAGTCGCGGACACAGCCAGTATCATATAATAATACCAAGTACATGTTGAAATAGTTCTAATACACGAGTTTTTAATTCGAATCGAGTTTCTGTAGTACGCGTTTCGTTCGAAATATCTTTTCCAGTAATTTATACTTCAATGTATTACGCAATAGATATCGTAATTATAATAAAAATAACACATAGAGCGTTGTTCGTACTATGTATGCCTGAATAATATCGACCATAGTTAAGTTTAAAAGCTGCCGTCAGACTCTTTGACTACTGTTCCGGCAGCTACACCAGCCTTCATTCAAGGTTTAATATTACAAACTTTTAACACAATACCTTTATTTAACAGCAGGTTTGATTTTAAGGAATCTGTAGTGTAATGTGTCGTTCCATTTCAAAATAAGCTAAATCCAATTTGAATCTTTCATATAACATGTTTAATATTTTTAAGATTTCCAGTTTTTATACACCAAGAACGAAGTTCAAATTTTGCCGTTCATAAGGTTTTAAATTTTTTTGGTATAATGATGTTCATATTTTACATGTGCAAAATTTTAAGATACGGAAAAATAACGTAAAATATTAGGAACGGCTAAAGTTAGAACACATATATACACATATGACTCAATGATTCCAATTCTGGGATTCCTAGTAAGGTGGTAGAATTTTTTCTTAGTTCGTCTTGCTATCCACCTTGCTCAAGTGAAAATTTGCCACTAGCACATATAATGCGTTCCGGCATCTGCATGTGAGATTTAGTTCTTTTCTGTCCTTATTTTTTTTTCGAACTAACAACTCTATTGGCCTAGTAAGGCATTTTTTTTAATGTAGCAAGTCAAAATTACTGCACTATGCCTGATGGTAAGCACAGTACAGTCTAAAAACAATGGCGACCACCGAGTGACACACTATCCATCGCCTGTCGCCGCTGTCATGCCGGCCTGCGAAAAACTGGATATGTACAGGCTGATCCCAAAATGCGACCCGCAGAAGCGAATCACTATGGCGGGCTTTTTCGCCATATACATGGTGGTTGCGACCCAGATTTACCCCCAGACCACGGCGGCGTGATCTGTGGTTACGCGGGCGTGGGCGTGAGCACGCTCTGTTTGGAGATACAGGCTGGTACTGATCGTTCACTGCCGTTATTTCATCGGGAGGGTCGGTAAAAATATGTCGCAGACGTCTTTTACAACGCGCAGCGTTTGGTACGGGCTCGTATTTTGCGGCGGATACCACTAATGGACTGGGATGATTCGCGGCTTTTCCATAATAACTAATCGTAAGTGATTTTACGTACACCCAAATAGAAGGCATCTCTAGGTCCCTATGTAGATCAACTCTCCGGACATACCACGGGGCACCGGTCACTTTACGAAAACGCGGTTTTGAAGAACCTGCAACTTATGAAATTATCTTTCGACATATGCGCAAAAACGGGACTGCTATATGTCATCACGGGACGGATACACGTCTTTTACAAAGTGAGCTTGTGTCTGAGGGACATCTTAATCCTATGACAAAGCAACGGATGGAGGCGCAACATGTTTAATATTTTTATGATTTCCAATTTTTACAAATACACCGTGAACGAAGTTAAGTTAAGTTATTTTTTTATTTCAAAAGGCGGCAAACGAACAGGTGGGTCACCTGATGTTAAGTGATCACCACCGTCCATAAACACTAGCAACACCAGGGGAGTCGCAAGTGCGTTGCCAGCCTGTGTATGGGGGAGGGGCAGGAAAAGGAGAAAGGGGAAGGGAAAGGGGGAAAGGAGGTGGGCCTCCGGCGCTCTCACTGACCGAACGAAACGCAACAATGCAAGCATAATTACTTCACGTCGGTGTTCTGTGAAAGGGTGGTACTACCCCGGACGAGCCGACCCATTCATGCTGAAACTAGTATATAGCTACAGCGTGGCTCTACCACCTTTTAAAATTTTGCCGTTCATAAGATTTTTAATTTTTTTTTTAGGTGTACAATATTTTAAGATACGGAAAAATAACGCAAAACATTAGGAACGGCTAAAATTACAATTAGCTTAGTTTGAAACGCAACGATACATATATACATATATGACTCAATGATTCAAATTCTGGGATTCCTAGAAAGGTGGTAAAATATTTTGTTAGTTCGTCTTGCTCAAGTGAAAATCTGCCACTAGCACATATAATGCGTTCCGGCATCTGCATGTAAGATTTAATTCTTTTTTTTTTCTAACTGACAACCTTGTTGTATGTAGTAAGGCATTACCATCTTCATCGGACTTCCTTTCTAACTTTAGCGTGTTTACCATCTTAGACAATATCGTCGTTAACCATCAGTGGATAATGTGGTTGAATGTAAAGTAATCTATTGCTAATTTAGAATATTATGAAAAGTACATGAAATCTATATATCTGTAGGAATGTTTACTATATTCATAGTTGTTAAATATTTATATCCAGATTTGGTTAATCGATTAAAACGCTTGCAACTACAATATTCTTTTACTTTTTTACATTTTTATTTATTATAGAGTTCTTCATAAGTACTGATAAGTAAAATCGTATATCTAACTCTCCTACGATTTTGGTTCACAAACACCATACGTAAATATTACATATATTCGCAAAATTAAAAAGAATCTGTCGACTTCTTGTATATTAAAACTCACCACGTCGTTTAGGCTACAAAGAGTGTCAAATAAAAATACTAACTCCACTCCCCACACTGGGCAGAGGAGTAAAAGAGAACACACAAAATTAAAATGTATCACAGAGTTTTTAGCCAACTTTCAATGTTAATTAACACGGACAATGAACACGAAGCTTTCTCTTATCCGCTATGTAATTATTTAAAGAAATAGGTACAAAGTTAAATTTTTTTTGGCTACCAATCTTCTAGAAGATTATTGCTGCCATTGTAGCTTAAATAATGTGATAATGTAATTAAAAGTACCTTGCAATCATTTCAATGAAAAAGCAAGATGGTGGGCATTCTTGTCACAACTCTCCAGGGAGTTTTTGTGGCAAGTCAGAATTATTCCTCATTCACTTCACTTGCACATAATAACCAAACTATATTACATGAAACACAACCAATATTACATAATATAGAGCAAAATAATACAAGATTATAATTAAAATATAAAATTCACTACATGGCATTCCAAGATTCCGCCATAAAACTCAGTTCATAATTTTTTTCTAGTGCGTTATAAAAAAAAAAAAAATCTAGTGCGTTATTCGAATTAGCGGAGGACAGGCAAGAGGAGGAGGCAGTTTGACCGCCTCCTCCCACCGTAGCCGGACCTAGGGAAGATGGGTCGGGGGGCCCATCTTCCTAGTGTACAGGTCCGGCGGACGGAGGAGACGGCCGGTGTGTCCCCGCCTGTCTCCTCACAAGACGAGGCCCGGCGGCAGCAATATCGCTGCTGGGCCAACCGCTGGGGCGGCAC